>JAIPRL010002565.1:0-25170 GCA_025469235.1 Pemphigus obesinymphae
GTCCACCAACATCCCGTCCATTCGCGAATTCATAAATGCCACCTCCACTAAACTCCAACTCTCGATCTCTTCGTCCCACTTCCCACACATAAAATCGATCTCGACCCGTCCCGGCCTACTCAACGGCCGCAAAAGAAACCGTCCTCTTAAATTCTAAAATTTCAAACATCTAAATTCGCCCCCTCATCACGTCTAAACTCCCTAAAACATCCGACCCTCTGGAAGAAGCTCAAGTTTGTGACAGAGTACCCCCCCACAAAGCAAGTCAAGTCACAGTGTTTTATTAATGATTGACAATAATTTGCCACGTTTTACTTCTTATCTTGAAAATTCAAGATATATTATATTTTACTCATTTAATAATGTCCGAAACGAAAAATAACTAAACATTTTCAGCAAAATTATTGTCTAAAATAATGAGTCTTGGAATTTTTTTTTTTACCAAAATTACATCTAATTAATTAGGTAATTAAAATTCTGTATGTCGTCGGTATCTGATTGTTATTTTTACATTTGTAGCCGAAAAACTGTTTATTTAATTATGCTACATTTATCACATTAAATATGAATTATAAATTATAAAACAAGTTATTGCAGTAAAAAAGGACTGGAGGGGGTGATTAATCAATATTATTTTCTTAGGTACTAATTAATATTACTTATACAAGTTATACACGACATCCGATACCGATAATATAGTATGAGGACTACAATTTATCATTTTATTGTACCTATTGAAATTTGTTGGAAAATAAATTATTAGAATATTAATGTACAATTATTATTATAAATTTGGTTCTATTGACTATCGGAGAGCTTATGTGTCAATATGTAACTAGCCTTATTGCGCGTGTTGTACAATTAACAAAGAAATTTAGTAGTTCATTCGTTTTAAGTTTTACTCGGTAATTCTATATGAGAGGGGAATTTGACTCGGGTTATGTATGGAACACCTACTTGGATTTTACTCGCCATCGTCGTGAAAGTTTTCATTGAATCAATTTGTTTTGGATAAATTCCTTAAAATGTTTGTGAACATTAAATAGATTGAACATTATGGCTTTCATAATGCGTCAATCGATATACATAGGTAATATATTTTTATACGAACGATGCACTTCTTGAGAAACATTTCCGTAAAATAATTCTACTTGTTGGAATTCCAAACTCGTAAATTTGGTATAATATTCAATGCTGAATAATATATTTATGTTAATTAGGTAGATTATGTACCTATTTTACCAAGTTGTAGATACGTACGTATTTTTTCATTTATATTATGCACAATATAAATAGGTACACATCGTATATTAATTAATAACACAAAATATTTTATTATTATATTACCATAATATAAGGTACCTATGTTTAATAACGTAGTTAATACGTACAAACATGCGCACAAATGTTTCTCTTTCATCAATATCAAACATACGAAGTATAATATGGTATACATAATATATTATTATTGATTATACAATAATCAATATGGCTACGTCGACACTATTGACTTTGTCTCAATGAAGTTCAATATTCGAAAATGCGTGTATTTGTACTTTTTGTTTGTTGAGAATGTTTCTAATTTCTATTGTTCTACATTGACTACCAAAATTAATTACACTTTGTGTGTAATTATTGAACTTACCGTGGCCCGTCACACGATTAAATAAATATGATTCGACTGGAATATACGAGTGCATAACAGGTACAGTGAACGGGTAAACATTATTGTTTTATACGGAAACCTGTGGTTCAAGAACGAATAATAAAAGTCTATAGAGGACGGTTGGATTAGAGTTACGTAATGACGTTGATACCCGAGATTCGTGTGGCGTTAGATCCGTTAAGTGTCATTCGTTCATTCGTTACGAATAAAAAGGATTTTTGATAAGGGATTATTCAATAAATACACACACACACACACACATACACATCGTAGTTATATTTTATTGTTCGTAATGTAAATAAATAATAAATAATACGCTGTACAGACAAAATGAGACGCAATAGTGAAAAAAAAAAAAAACAGTCAAGACTCGGACGCCATTTTATTACCAGTTGTGGTAAATGGTCGGGGCGGTGTTGAAACTCCGCCGCATCCCGCGTCAGCACTGTGCAAAAGGAAACGCAAATGAACAAAGAAAAGCGAGGGAAAACGGCCCGACGGGCGCAAATCGCACACACAGACTGGACTAAACTACGAGTTCACGAAAGACGAAATATCCGATAGTAGCGCGACGCCGACGAGGCGCATCCGTCAGGTGTAGTGCTCCCGCACCGCCGCCGTAACAGCGCGGCCACCGTACATTACGCGTCGAGCGTCCCCTCCCACTTCCCGGTCCGTCCGGCCGGTCAACCCCTCCCATCGACAACGGGTAGGGTCGCACGACACACGTCGTGCACGCACGCACAACGGCGAACAATATTTTCATCCGCGCGCGCCGCACGACCGCCGCTAGGTGCTCCGTCTGCGCAGTCTTGATCCCGTCGTTTCACAGTTCGTCGTCATTCCGCACGTCTCATTTCTCGTCCACTGTTCGGGCCGCAAACGTTCCGAGTGTTCCGCCGCTTTGCCCGTCATTATCCCGTCATACTGCGCACACGGCAACCGGCACTGTTTTGCCATAATCGCGCTGTCGTCGCCGGTGAGACGGCCCGAGAACACGTTATATCGCCTGCCCACCGGTTCGCCGTCGACCGATCACTGTGGCGAAAACACCGTGCAGGTACGCGCGTTCGCGGTTAGTTACCGGCGTGAACGGTAAACATTTACAGATCGTGTGTTCGTTACGTAACGACCATGTGATATTCGCGTACACCGTGAACGGCTGGTGTTCGGTAGACGAACCAAATTTTAATGCGTCATGTTACGCCGTCGCTTACCCCCACCACCACGTTTCGTAGACGATTAGCCGCCATCTTGCTTCAGTTCGGTTGTCCATTTGACGTCGAACTTTGGTTGCGCGAGTATCGCTACTCGTCAGTTTCTCGTTCGAATCGTATGTGCATCACTGTTGGTCGACGGTTGTAACCGTAATAATATTGACTTGTCGCCGTTCCGAACAACGTTTGCTCGACTAAACCTACCACAATGAACGGCAACATGATTTCCGAAAATGATGATCGAAGTACCGAGGGTAATGCATTTTGTTTGTTTTTACTTTTTGCATTTTTCATTGTTTGATATCGTGTTATTTTTGGATTATGGACTTTTTGACAGGCGAAGAATACAACAAGTTGTTGGCCCACGCGAAGAACTACTTGCCTTTTTTAAAAAGGGTCATGATGAACACTGGACGTTTGGGCATTCAAGAAGAGCATTTAAATAAGTTACGATCTTTGTATGAAATGGTAGACGGCAAAAGGTTAGCATTTGTTTTCCACCCAACAATTATTATTTTATTATTAGCTATTTGGGCACTTAATGACAATATTGTTTACTACAGAATAACAATTGTGTACTCAGGTAGAAGTGTCAATATCAAAGAAGTGACTCGTTAATAAACATTAAGTCCAGGACTAGTGCCAAACACTAGCCCAACACAACAATTTGAATATGGCTAGATCGTAAATAGTGTCAATCTTGGATACTAGTGGATAAATTAATTGTGGTCTAGTCTTTAGTAATATATAATAGTTAACAATATTAGTGTCTGAATATTACACATTGAATATATATTATATAATGTCCATCTAGTGTCAATGTGTAAAGTTTGTCCCATATTACCATCAGTGTTTTCTTGGAAGATTTATTGCTTCTCACATTTTTAAATGTATTAAATCAGGAAAACATCTTCCAAATACGATCACCATCAAATGGGCAATACCTATAGAAAAATCCTATTTTGCCAAATCAATACGGATTTCTCATTATTAGAATACCTATTATGAAATTAAAATTATAGAATAACCTATTATAAAATTCAAAGATGAGAATATTAGCAGGTTCTTTCTTTGTTTTTTTTTTCAAATTTAAATTAACAGCATGAAAAGACTTGGTATTTTAATGAAAATCGAGACACAATTTCATAAAAAGTCAAAATATAACCAAAACATGGTCCCTAGAAAAATTTATACAATGGTATTTGGGACCACACATATAGCCATTGATATTCTAATTATGTATTGCAGCAGTGTGACCATATTAGCAATAACTTTGTAAGTCAGAAATTTAGTAATATTCATATATTGTTCCATAATATCATCATAACTTATGTAACATCAATGGCACAAACTAAGATATAGAGAACTGGATACTGAAAAATGAGAGACGTTGAGAACATTTACCTAAAAGTATATACAATTTGGTGTGTGTAGAAGAATTAGAAGAATCCCTGCATGCTACTGTATAGACTTCTAAGGAAATATACCACAGATCCTCCTGTCATACCATGTAGAGTCTAGTATATCTTGGTTTGTGACCAATAGTTTTATATTGATCTGTGCTTAGTACAATATAATAAATGTCATCATCTAGACACCATTATTTAGAAACAAAGTAAAGGTATTATACGGTAAAAGCACAGTTTTGTGTTTTATTCCAGGTAAATGATTGGATGACTGACCTAATTGTTATTGTTATTTTTTATAATAAGGTATAATTGATATTTGATATATTGAAATTGTATTTTATATTGTGAAGAAAATTAAAATATAAAGACAATTTTGTATTAATATAAAATATAAAATATAGGCATATTTGTACTGTTTTTATATATTTTATATTTGTAGTTTTCCGCAACTAAAACTATCCCGAAAGTCATTGTATTAAGTTTCTGTCCCGTCTCGCAACCAATCCTCCGGTTATCTCTTGTCGGATTCTTTAAATTTAATCCACCTCCTAAATCATTTATGTTATTTTTAACTATACATACACTCCTTTATTCCTAGCATTCCTTACAAATCTTCCAAGACATCTCTTTTCTATTGGTTTCTATTGTACACTCATCATAATATACTTAAATAGTAAAATTAATAGATTTATAAAAAACACTTTGTAGTTATTATTTTCTACCAATTTCAACATATGTTTTTAAGGTTATTCTACAAATTTTTAGGTAGAATTGTTTGTTTTGACATATTGACTATTGTCTAATCTAGTAATATAGCTAATATATTGCATTATAACTGTATAACTCTGACAAGGTCATTTGTAAGACTGCATGAATTACATTTTTGTAAATATGTATTTAAATCAATAAATTATTTACGTCACTTAAGGCTCTTAGGAAAAAAATTTTGTCTGAATATAATTTAGAAATAATAGGTAATTAACTAAAGTTTAGTTTAGTTGACAGTAACCTTTAATCAGTACAGTGTGTATTCTTTACATTTGAGTGTCATAACTGCAGACTACAAGCAATGAATCTGGGAATATTAATTCCCAATGCTAGGGATGTCATATCAAAACATTTTTTTCAATACTTTTACTTAGTATCAAATCGAAAACTAATATTGATACCAAATATTGATATTTACTTGTATCAGTAAAAATATCAAAAGGATAAAAAAATATTTTAAATACATAGAATTTTAAAAGACATGCCAAAAATTTTCATACAACTCGTACGCAACAGCATCACTTGTATCCTTTCCTATACTCTATTTAAGTTAAGACCGTCCACTCGACTGGCGAACTCCAGTCACATTTTCACCTAAATTTTACCGACAGTGAGCGTTTTTGTCAATTGTGATGCCGATATACAATGACTGAATATGGAGCACTCTGATATCGATCGAAGTTCCGGTGGCTTAGTGCATTTGCGAAAGTGAACAGTCTTAACTTGAATGGAGTATAGTTAAATTTGGTGAAAATTTGTGCCTCAAACATCGTTTCCACTTACTCAGTAATATAGTTGCAAGTATACCTAGTATACTGTATCCCTTAATCACAAAGCATGATGCATTCTGCATTGAACAAGTTATTTGAATTATATCTGAATTTAGTGTCATTGTCCCATCTAAAATCAATGTATATATAGCTGATGTCATTGGGTATTTTATTATACATAATAACATGATGAATGATATCATTAATCAATATTATAAGTGTTATTATTACAGAGCGAATTTTCAGGTTTAACATATTTTTACTGACTGCTGTTCTACATGTGTAAAAATATGGATATTTTAGAGGTTACAGAATATTTGGCATATTTTTGCATATTTATGAATATTTTGAAATATGCTTGTAAAAAAATAATTTTTACCTACTTTCCTAATTATGAGGAACATTATTGATTTGGTTAGGTTATTCAACAAATGTTTTTAGATTATTGTTTAAAATACGTTTAGAAACTGGGAATTTAGCATGCTCGCAGAGTGGGCTTCCCCAACTGTTTGTTAATTTACTAATAATTAACCTACCAATATACCTTCTTAAAATCAATTCTTATTTGAATTATAATTTCCTATCTAATCCTAATCTAAATGATTTGCAATAAAAAAATTTTTACAACAATTTGTATAATAGTAAAAAATATAACACATGATAAAATATGGTATCGAAACCAGAATTTTTTATCAATATGAGTAAAATATCAAGTCCATGGTATCGATACTTAAAATACTTGTATTGAAAGAAAAGTATCAATATTTACTCATATTGAAAGTATCAAAATATCTCTACTCAAGGCTTAAGGTAGCCTAATTAATGTATTTAATATAAAACTGTCATAAGGCTATTTATTAACGCAGAACATAAATTTTATGAATAACTTAATATAATTCACAAAAATTGATAAGTACTTTATAAATTTACAAAATTTGGTACCGAAAATTTGATACACATGTACACACTGGATCAAGCTTTCTGGTCTAAAAGTTGCTAACAATTTAAAAATAAACATTGTAAAACCACTCACTTCACTAAATATTTAAAATGTCAATAAATACACATACACATTGAAACAAATGTAAATAGCAACCCCCATTTTTGATATCAGGTTCACTTTTTTTAATGCGTAAAATCATCTTCAACCCAATTTTAATTGAGTATATTTGAGAATTATTTTTTAGAGATTATTCCTACAAATTTTTGGGAATTTTTCCAATTAACAGCAGTCACACAACCCATATATGGGTCAGTGAGCAATCATTAATCAGTATTAGTAATTAGTATATAAAATCAATACTATGACTAACAATTTATACTATTCATAATTTTCTATAAACTATAATTTAGAACTATTGAGTTTTTGTTAAGATGACGTGATACCTACAGTTGCTGTCTCTATCTAACCAACTGACAATAAAAGAAAATGACATTCAGAATTTTTATCGCAACTTTGTAATTTATAATAGAGTATATTGACCAATTACCAAATTTATAATCTACATCGTCATCTATGCTATAATGCCTTTTTTTCTAAAATTTTAATTTTGTAAAAGAATATAACTATTTTTAAATCTCAATAGTTTAAATAGACATATTTATCTTTAACATTAAAATTAAAAAAAAAGAACTACAGCATAAATAATAATGTCTTTAAATTTGGTAATAGGTTTTAATATTAAAAATGACAAGGTTTGATAAAAATACTGAACCTAGTTTTCTATATTATCGGTTGGTTAGACAAAGACAGCAATTAATGTTTGTATCAACAGTTATAAGTAACGAGTTAAAAGTACATTTATTGTTGCAATTATGTTGGATTTAATTTTTGGAATAAAATATTTCTCATCATTCAGACATGCATATTCATAGGAATTACAGTCATTTATTGTTGAGTTTTCTCTTTTAAGGCGTAAGTCTTAAATCATAAGTGGATTCAGCTCGAACATTTTAGTCTTCTGATAGGTATCTCCACAGGAATAAATCTCAAATTGTTTGGTTGGGAGACCGAGGCGACCATAGATTCCTAGCAATGGCACGGTTTGGGTACACCACATTCACAGTGTTTATTGGGATTATGGACTTACAATTTGTTGCTGTGGGGTTGCTGAGACCTCAAAGTGCTTGAGCTGAATTCACCCAAGACGATTATGTATACCATAAAAGAGTAAATTTAACAACAAATGTCTGTAATTCCTAAGAATATGCTAAGAGACTTCATGAATAGTTTTACGTGTTCTTGAGAAATGTGTTAATCTGTGGAGGCTACACGATAGATGTGTTTTATTCCAAAAATTACATTTAATATAATTACAACAAATTTTAGTTTGTTTTTATGTATATAAAAATTAAAATTAAATATGAATTATTTTCTATTTTCTTGAATTCCGATTTCATATAATATAGTATTATCATTTGGATTTACCATAATATGATTAATAATAGTAAATACTATTTTTATAAAACTTAATATTATGCATAATGTTGAGTGAAATCAAATTCTTGTTTTATTGTGTATTTTTCATATAAACAAATAGGTAATTTATACTTTTTGTGTTTGACACTTTTTATTCTGGTTTTCCTTATAAACTATTTAATAATATTTATTAACATAATATATATTTGCATATTTTAGGAAAAGTGAGTATTAAAGATAATTGCTGAATGCAATTTATATGTACATTTTTAATTGATTTATATTAACCTTGTATTACATGCCAAGATTGCCAGTTACCTGGAAAACAGGGAAAGTCAGGGGATTTTATTAGAAGTCTAAGCAGATAGATTATCGAGAATTGATTAAAACTATCTGAAATTAAATAAAAAAAATCAATATAGTGTATTTTAAGGTCAAAAATACTCATATATACCTATATAGTATATAATACTAATACTTATATATTATTATGTGATTTTATAAAAGTTACTTATATCATATATGTAATATTAAGTATAATATTTCTATTTTTGTAGGTTGTCAACATCTAAATTGAAATCTTGTCAAAGTGTATTTTGTAGTTTATTTGCAAAATATCATCACGTCCTAACTGATGTAAGTTGTTTTTTTATTGTTAGTTACGGTTGTAAATATATGTTTTTTTTTTTGTAATGTATATATTGTCACTGATACAGTAATAGTATGTGTTAAAATAAAATAAGGAAATTTTATGGTTTTAATGAAATATATAAATCAATAGCAAACAAGAATATTTTGTTAAGAATAATTTTTTTTGATTAATGGTTGTACTATAACTAACAAACATTTTAACACCAGCACAAACATTATACAAGGCAGATAAGTGGTAGCGGTGCGATTACATTTTGTCATGGTGAATTAGTAAATGAGGGAATTTAAGCGATAATATGCAATAAGTAGCATATAGTTTGTGTTTGAATATGGTTTCACAAATATATACCATATGGTGTTTAAATTGTATACATTTTCCCTCCTCAATATTTACACCGCAACATTTTCATCACACATTTTAATTTGCCAATTCTAGTCCATCTTGGTTCGTGATACCAGTTATATTATCGGAGATATAATTTGAATAAGAATATACCTAACATATTTTGTTGTATACCATATGATATCTTGTGAGATAAGCATTGTTGTTAAAATAACAGTATAAATGAGATATGTTTAATACTATAATATTAATAAAAATATTTTATGTTCCTGTACACTCGAAAACTGAGATTCATACTGTTGCTGTATCAGCAATATATATTGTTTGAATGAACTTAATATAATATCAGATTTTCTGTATATTATAATTTTTAACATTATGTATTTAGTATTAGTTTTACTGTGTAAAATTTTAAGATAAAAATGAACAAATACTACTTATGTATCAACAATTTAATAGGAGGAAGTAGAGACTATGAATTCCAAAAATCTTGTTCAATTTAATGAAGACAAAAATAAAACTAAGTATGTACCTACATTTTTGTGTTAAATAATATTATTTATTTTAATTTTAAATGAATTTGAATTTATTATATATTAATAAAGGTTTTCCTATAGGTATACATTTTTGAATAAGTTTATTTTCTTTCAGATCCTCAGAAATAAGAATGATATCAAATAAAAGTGATCAAAAACCAAATAGTAAGTCTGAACATTCAAGTAAATTGTCTGTATCAAGTGTTATTAAGAATAATACTCTTAATAATAAACTAGATAGTCTAGAACTTGATGTTAAACAAAATAATGAGCCAATTATTGAAAATATTAAAAATGGCGAGTCATCTATCGAAAATGATGATTCTATTCCCATGACAAATGATCTACCTGACTTTTCAGATAGTCGTCTACGACTTAATAAGTTTATTGGTTTTGCTGCCAATGCTTCTATTGAAAAACTTAATAAATCTAATACAATTGTTTCACATTCAGAACTTGCCAAACAAATTTATGATGATATAATTAAAAAAAACCAGAATACTGTTATGTGTCAAAAAATGTTGGAAGGTATTAACTTGGATGATATTGATGTAAATCATGTAAAAAAAGTTATAGAGAGCATTAATAAGACCAAAGTTATTGAACCACCACCATTGCCACCATATGATTTAATGGACTTGGGAGCTACAAATATGAAATTAATTTCATCCACTGAATCAAATGATGATCATACAATTCATGATAATAAAATATCAACATTGCTAAATTCACAATCTACTTCTAATTTTGTACCAAATAAATTAACAAGTATCCGAGAAAAATTAAATAATGATATAAATGTGTTGCATAAAATTGGTTCTTCAAATGAACCTAAACATCAGAAGTTTATCTCTGCATTAAAACCTGGTACATTACTTGATCTTGAAAATTCTAAAACGGTTTGTTCTTCGTTACACATGGAATCTATTAGACCAGTTATTCATTTAAATGAGAAAAAATCTGATATTAAATCTGAAATGATTACGCGTGATCCAAGAATCAAACATATGATTCAACCACCATTACAAACAAATTTACAACAATTACCCATATCTAAAATAAAACAAAGTACTGGTTCGGTTAATATTCCATCTCTTTTATCTTTGAATTTAATACCTTTGAAGTCCACATCTGAATCTAAATCGCACGAAATGACACATTCGACACCTATGAATATTTCCTCTCAACTAGAATTATCGTCTAATGCATTGCCTGGATATAATGAACAAACTAATTTTCGAAATGTGTCAGTTCATACAAATGTTCATTTATCAAATAAAAGGTTTCCTATAGAACATAATGGAAATTCAAATCAATCTCATATTAATAATTGCAAATTGTCTACTCAAAATCAATATAGACATACTCATAATGATTCAATTGTAGATTCCCAGAAAAATGATTTTAATCAATATTCTAATTCAAAACAAATGCATGTTAATACAGTACGCCATACGGAAACTATGATGAAGTATCATGAATCATCATCACACAAATCCTATAATGATGTCGGAGTAAGAAGAGATCCAAGATCAATAAAAAGTGATAAAAAAGTATGTGAACCTCAATTTCGTAGTTTTAGAGAATTCAGAGAAGCGAAGTATGGCAAAGAAATCAATTCTAATAATGAAGGTGCAAAAAAAAAGAAACAAATTAATCATAGCTATACCTTGGAAAATGAAAAGTTAAAAAATCTAACTAAAACTGACTCCAAAAATATTAATGCTTATAATAGCTTGAGAATTCAAAATGATTCATCTGGCATTAAAACTTTCAAAATACCCAAAATTAAACGTAAAGAAGATGTAGTCGATAATTATGCAGATAAAGGCTCGATTATGGAAACAATTGGAGATTTTAATTTAGAAAAAGATATGAAAACCAATAAAATTAAAGGTGACCTAGGAAAAGAAACCAAAACTGAAACAATTAAAAATATGGAAAATGACATGAAAACTAATAAGACAAATGATATCACAGAAAAAGATACAAAAAATGAAAAAATTCAAGATAATGACCTAGTAAAAGATACCAAAACTATAACAATTCAAAATATCAATACAGGAAAAGTTATGAAAACTGGTAAAATAAAAATTAACGATACAGAAAGAGATTTGAAACCCGAAGGAAGTAAAAAAATAAACCTTGAAAAGTTAGATAATTTAAGCAATGTTCATATGAATGAAGTTATTAATGAACCTACAAGTCAACAATGTAAGCCCAAGAAACCAAAAAAGTATTCCAAGGAAAAAGAATTTGAAAAAATTGTAAAAGAAGCTGTTGAAAGCTTAAATGATGATACATGTGGTCCGAGAACTAGAACTAGAAGTTCTGTTAGAAAAAAGGAAGAAATAATGACAAAGGTTGATTTGAACAATTCAAAAAAAATAGATGTTACTACAGATAATAATAAAGAACTAATTTTAGAAGACTGCAGTAAAAGTCTTCATAATAAATCACATCAGCGTATTGAGAATGTTGAATCAATTGAAACTGGACACAATGTTATATCATCTACATCAAAAGAAACATCTGAAATAGATTCATTAACAGATATTGTATGCAGAAATAACAATGAAAATATTGTTTCTTCCAATGAGATTAATTCTACGGCTGATACAACGAGTAATCCAAAACCGTTTGAAAATGCTGCTTTAATGAACGTGTTATCAAATTCAAAACTTATTAGTATACTTCAAGATGACGAAAAAATGAAAAGACTAACCATGTTGTTAGAAAGCAATGTAGTTGAAAATTTATTTGAAGATAAATCTAAGAATAAAAATATATTAAATTATGAACATCTAGATATTGGTGAACAGAAAAAAATGAGGAAAAAAATAAAAAAAGAAAAAAGAAAACAACGAAAAATGCTGGGAAAAATAAGAAGAAGTATTAGTGGTGAAGAATTTTCTGATGAAAAAAGTAAAAACGAACATAAAAAATTTATTTCAGATGGTAATAGTATGAATAATGAAAGTATAATAAGAACTAAAATAGTTTTTGATAATTCAAATGATGACGAAAATACTAGTTCTGATTCTGAAAATAGTAATGATTATTCTTCAACTGATCAAAGTAAATTAAAATTAAGCAAATGTAAAAAATCCAAAGAAAGCTATGGAAATTTTGAAATTCTTAAAGATAAAAACTCGGACAAAACCGAATTAAAAGATATAAAAATTGTTCTTGCTAAATTTGATAGAAATATGAAAAAAAGTGAAAGCTTAAATTCAGATGTATCTAGTAATAATGTACAAACCAATGATAAAATAAACGTTTTAAAACCTAAAAAGCCCTTTTTAGGTCCATTGAGTGTAAAATTAGCAAAGGAGAAAGTAGAAATTGAACGGTCTCGTTTACAATTGAATACAAAAATGAATACTAATACAATTGTTTCCAATAAAAGACTTAGGTGTAAAAAGTCATTAAAAAAAAGCAATACAAAATTAAAAACTAATTCTAAAACATTAGTCAAGGCGGTAGATGCAATAAAATCTCATGATGATACTTCTATTAAAAGTGTTCCAATTGAAGAGGTATCTATAGAAACACCTATCCAAAATGAACTTGTCATAACAGAGCAAAAATCAAAAGATGGAACTATGATGGAAAATAATGTTAATGAGATTAGATCTGATATTAAAAAGCCAAAAAAGACTGAATTAGACAAACTTCATGCTGATATTAGTGAAATGTATGATTGTTATAACTTACTAAATGTTTCTAACATACGACAGTGTAGAACTAATAAACAGATTGATTATGCGAATACTAATAATGTAGTAGTGTCAAAGAAAAGTAAAACGTTTAGTGCTGAAGAATTGGATTCACATGATGACTCAATTAGCAGTGTAAAAAGAACAAAAGCTACTTTGAAACCAGGTAAAAAATCAACATTAAAAAAAAATAGTTGTAAACAATTGGTTAAAAAAAAAATTACAAAACCTGTAACTACTGCAATAATAAATAAGAAACCTCGTAAACTATCTAAATTAAAATCTAAAGGATTAAAAAAAAAAGGCAAACAATTGACTAAGAAAGAATCAAATGAGAATGCTCAATTAAATGTGTGTAATAAGGAAACAATTGCTGTGGAGATACCCAAAGTTTTAACAGCAAATGATTTTAAAGATAAATCATATTTTCAAACGGCAGATCATTCATTGGAATGTAAATTTTGTGATTATAATGCTGTTGGATTAAATATTGTTCGTCATTATAAGGAACAACATTATGAGGAAGAAGTACTACCATCTAGATTATCTAGAAATTGTGCTGAAATATTAATAAATGAATCTATAAAAGAAAATTTTGGAATTTTAAATCCTGAACAATTTGGAGATTCCAAATCAAGACATAAAAATATTTATTTTAAATGTATATTCTGTGAACTTATTTTCTATGATTTTATAATATTTTATGATCATATTACTGATCACACTGGAGAATATAGATATAAATGTAAAATGTGTGAACATATTTATCCGAATGAAAATGAATTGGAAAAACATATTTTGGAACACAGTAACTATGATACAACTGATGGAATATCACAAATATTACAGCCAAATCCGATTCAAATAATTAAACTTTTTGGCTATTTATGTTCGTTTTGTAATTACGTACAACTTCATTATAATAACATAGAGAAACATATGACATTGCGGCATTTTGATGAAGATAAAAAAAGTAATGGTCATTGGACTGTTATACGTATTAGTATGTCTGTTGGAGATCAGAGTTATGATAATTCTACAGTTGATGCTGATTATTTAGTGGGATGTGTACCTCCTATCCAGTATGAACAACATGCTCATCAAACTGGTGTACCACAAGCAGTTTGTTGTTCAGATTCTATAAAAATTGAAGATTGTGAACAACCGGAAATTGATAAAAATGTTCCAGAATCAACAAATATGTTAATATTATCGCCAAAACTGTCAACTACATGTAAGTATACTCCATTCACATTAAGACGATGACCTGGAATCCAACTGCTTTTTTGTTATCTAGAATGGTATTCAGCTATCCCATATAGTGTATATAGTGTATTACTAAAACTTCTATACAGAATATTATGTGTATGCAATTAATACTTACACAGTGCAATGAGTGATTATATAACTGGTTTGGCCATGGTGGTGTATCAACATTTGGATACATAAAATTAGGCGTTGAACAATTCAGTGTGCATAATTTGATGCAAGAAAAATTAGGCGAATGGACATTAAACATAAACAAAATTGGATGCAAGAAAATATGACTCGAGTTCTATATTTTAATTTTAAGTACAAAACAGATGCCTACATTTGTAACACCATTTTAAAATTAATTTTGAGGAAATGTGGATAGATCGTGATCACTGAAATTGAAGGCACAAACCATAATTTATTTTACATAATTATGAACTGCTATGTTTTATTTGAACATAAATATTCATAAATTTTGATCTATGGGCAAAAAAAAAAAAAAAAATTATCGATGTCTGGTACATCAATTTTAAATGTAGCAAATCCTTTTATCTATAACCTTTTTGATGCCTTTCGTTTGAAAAAAAAAAAAAATCAGGAAAAGCTAAATCGCTCAAAATACATTATTTTGTGGTTGGTATTGAGTATAAATAATAATAAAAAGTTATATACAACTATTAGAATCAAACCACTGAGTGTATAACCAGGCTAACCGAATCATATGATATAATATATTTATATATTTAACATGTTCATGGTTAGCAGTAGTTTGAAAAATGTCTCAACTAGTTAGTTAATTTTTGTTCATGGTAGTATTGTTGTTAACGGTATTAAATGAAACCAGATTCTTAACTGACCTATTACCCATACATGGATAATATTGGTCACAAAATAATTTAGTATCATAATATGGGCTTAACTATGTTCTATTTTTATATTTTCCATGAAAATTTTGTTTTTTTTATAACTAAAGAGAGGATTTTTATATTTTTAAAAGTTAGGTAATGATGCTTATATTATAAAACCTTAAAATATTCCTTTAATAGAGTGCTAATATGCCCAAAATATTTAATAATCCTTAAAATATTCTATTAATATTATATCAAAAACGGACTAAATATGTCCAAAATATGCATAAATATACTCAAATATTCCACAACTCATAAAATACATAATATGTACTCATGCTAATATTAGATTTTGAGCATAGTAATTTATTAGTATTAATTTAATAATTATTTAATATTGGTTTTCCAATGATATGTATTTTTATTTATTTATGTATATAATTTTTTCGAGGAGAAGAGTCAAATAAGAGTTTTCAGGTAGAAAATGTATTCTAGTTGATGCTCATTAGTTATTAATTATTTTCATTAGTTTCTATAAGCATAAAGAAAAATTGCCGAAAAGGGTTTTATATTAGAAAATAATATTATACCAAACTTTACTCAGAATGATTTATCTTTAAATAAAAATAATAAAAATACACTATCCTTTAGAAAATACGCTTGATAAATAAGAAATTGAATAACTTTTATCTTTTTTT
Organism: Pemphigus obesinymphae; assembly: GCA_025469235.1. Lineage (NCBI taxonomy): Eukaryota > Metazoa > Arthropoda > Insecta > Hemiptera > Aphididae > Pemphigus > Pemphigus obesinymphae. The sequence goes on from JAIPRL010002565.1 coordinate 16,299, forward strand.
TTATCATAAATTATAATTTTTTGATGTACATTTTTAGTAACCTGAAGGTTTATTTAAAATATAAAACCAAAAATCTACATAATAATACATTTTTCAGAAACGATGTTTCCATCTTCAGTATTTAATAATGACTGAATGAAAAGCATAGGAATAAGACACATTACAAATATAAAAAATCAAGAAACAACAAATCACCAATAGTCTACATTTATTGGAAGAAAACCATGATATACAAATAATAAAATTATTAAAAAAGTCTAAAATAATAAAGAATTAAATATTTAGGCCCATTTATATTTATCCTAATAGCCTTGTCTGTGATACATGGATTTGTGACAGGTGAATTTCTGATAATGTAATTCGTTCGAGTGGTGTCATCTGACCTGAATGGCCATGTATTAAAATTCTCATATGTGAGGAGTGATTATTATTATTATTATCACATCAATTTGCGTGAAATTTTATCAATTAATATATAAATCATCTATAAAAAAATTTATTAGAATTGTAGGCTAAATAATAAAATATTGTAATAGTCAATACGACTCATCAATAATCCAGTATGACTCATCAATTGATGACTTCATCAATTCTATTAAAGAGAAAATAATGCATTGAACAATTTTATCTTTTTTTAAATATCATTTTTAAAGTACACATTTCTTAAAGCGCGTCCAGACGAAGCATGTTTTGTCGCGCGGCTTTTCGTGTCCACACGTAAGCGGCTTTTTGACGCGGCATAAAAACCATTTAATTTAATAATAATAATAATATGTACAAAAATATGGACACCTCAAAATTTGTTCATTGAACATGATGTCAAAGCCGCGCGGCATTGCTGAAGACCCGTCCACAAGGAGCATCAAATGCCGCGTGGCACGAGGCCACCCAAAGCCGCACGGCTTTTGTTTGATTTAGACCGCTTCCTTGCCCGGAAAATAATGCTGTGCGGCTTCAAAAAGCCGCAGAAACTGTATTTTATGTATTCATAATCAGGCCGCCCAAAGCCAAAACATGCCTCGTCTGGACGCACCTTTAAAATAAAACAAACTATTTTGTAGAATTTGGTTTTATATTTAATTTTAGCATTAAAATTTTGAATTCGGAAATTTAATAAAATAATATAATTTTTACACATAATCATATAACAATATTATTATAGAATTATATTCAAATTTAATTAAATAAGGTACATGATCTATTGACTATATATATATATATATATATAGTATATATATTAATTTTGAGTCTAATCATTTAATTTTCTGTAGCAAGTTTTTTGTCCCTAATTGTCTTATATTTGGCTCTGACGAGTACAAGTAGTGGTAATTGTGTTTCTGCCTATGTACGTAGCCAGGTCATCGTCTTAACATATTTAGATTATAAATATTCATATATAGAGAACTATTTATTCATTAAAATATGGTTTTATTTGATTAGCTATTATATCCAGATTGAGTGAAGATGATCGTGGGAGTCTTTTTTCCGAATTCACTTTAAAAGAGAACTCAAACATATTGTTTGTAGCTGATTTAAAATTAGAATTAATAGATTCAATACTATTGTTCAATTGCTTTGCTTCAAGATGCTCAGAAATTGAATTTTCAACTATGGTTTTGATTGATTTTATTCATCATGTTGAATTGAATCATCAATTTTTGATCTGGAATAAATTTTGTGAGGCTTGTAATCATAAAATTGAAATGAATTTTGAACATTGTTTTTTGAAAGATGCTTTAGAACATATAATTTCACATCATTTGGTTTTAAAGAAAAACAAACAACCCAATATGTGTACGTAAAATTAAATATACATTAATGATGTTAAAATTTAACAAACTATAAATATTATATGTCTGTATGTTTTAGCAAATCTTGTAGATTTTCAGAAAGGACCTAGTTCATCTGTTATATCAGAAGAGGAGGCACCTAAAAGAATAAAAACTCGTCTGTTTACTGGAGATATGCTATCAGGAAAGAGTGAGTTTTTACATATTTATATGTTTTAACCTGTCCAGTTTATCTACGTCCTTGGCGACCATTACATTTTTAATTTGTAGGGGTTATTAAAATTGCAGAAGCACAAGTATGTTGCCTACATACTTTTTTTTCGAGGTTATCTCTATAGAATACTTCCGGCAAAATACTGATTACCCAACAATATCCATGATAATTAGGTAAATTGTAGGTATCACATGTTGTTCAATTAATATTTTTGAGTCCCTGATCTAGTCAGACGTGTGACGTCACCCGAGGGTACAGATAAACTGGACGGGTTATAGTATTGTATTTTTAGACTATGCAATACATCTTAAAGCTTATTTAACTTGTACGATATATATCAGGGTTGCTACATATTTGGAAAACAGGAAAAGGAAAACAGGGATTTTATTGTAAATCGGGAAATTTATTTAAAATACTGGAAATTAATAAAAAAAATCAATATGGTATAGATTTTTTAAAAATTAAAATAAAGGTGAACCGATTAATTATGTTTAATTATTAAATATAACTATTATTTATATTATAATAAATTAGTAAGCTCAATCAGATTTATGCTAGGTTAATTTGCTAAGTGTTCAGCATACTAAATGTTTGAAACTGACAGTTGTACTTACACCAAAACTTCACTCAGAGTCATCTTTTTAAATTTAATGATTTATCATTGCTTTCAAATGCAATACATCCACCAAGAGTATCCTGTCTGATAAATAGTGTTTTAACTCCTACTAAAACCCAATGAGGAAAGTGCTCCCACCCCTTACTTACTCATGTTTTTTTTAGTAACTTTCAGGTTGTAGGAGTTGTGGGGTAAAGAGGTTTTTGAAAGAAATTTATTCTAGTTGGTACTTTAGAGGGTTAGTAATATTTTGATTTTCTGAGTAGTAATTTTCTTAAATGTAAAGAAAAACTACCTTATATGGTAGAAATATTTTTATATGTAGGGAAAATAACAAATAAATAGTCGATATAGTAACTGATTTTTATTTAATTGGCTGCTTAAAGGTTAAATTGTACAATTGAAAAAATAAATATTCAAAAAGCAGTGGGACCTGATGGTATACCAGTAGGAGTATGAAAAGCATTAGGGAGTTTAGGTATAGGGTAGCTTATAAAATACTAGTTATAAGGGGAAATTTCTGAGGAAGAGTTGTGTAGTACCAATATTTAAGAGTAAGGGAGATGTACAAGAATATGGGAATTATAAAGGGATATAGCTTATGAGTTGCTGTATGAAGATTTAGGAAAAGGTAATAGATAAAAGAGTAGAAAGGAGAAATCAGTTTGGGTTTATGCCTACAATTATGGAGCCAATATTTTGTACAGAGAAAAGAAGAGGAAGTTGTGTTGGTATGTATTGATCTAGAGATGGCGATTGAATTTCTAGAGAATTTTTAAAATGGGTATTCATGATGAAAGAGTTACTTAAGGTGTATGTGAATGTAATTGAGGACATGTATGAAGAGGCAAGTACAAGAGTAAGAAGTTTATGCGGGGAAACTGAGGATTTTTTACAGTTTGGTTTTTGTGTATTTATTTATCGAAGCAATAAATTGGCGTCCAAATCCAGATAGTCGATATTTTACTCGTAAAAATTATCTTTGAATTGACTCCTTGAGATTTTTTTAAAAAATATATTGGTTACCAAAATGTTATTAATTATTTAAATTTAGATAATGTGTTATTTCCCAGGGCAGTTCACGTCAGTCACATTCAGGATAACCAAATAAGTTTAGTATATTCTTAATATTAACACAAGTTTTACAGTATTACTTTCATATATTTTACAGAACTGATACAGGAATATTATATTTATAATTGATCGGGAGTTTTATGTCAAATAAAATACAACTATTATGCAATTTGACTGGCATCATAGAAATAAATAAATATACCTATAAGTTTGGAAGCCAATTCAATGGTCGCATTATTTATTTTCTCTAGTAATGGATGAAATAACAAAGGTTATACAGGGTGCATTTTGTTAGCAGATAATATCGTGTTGATTGGCGGAGTCTTGAGGAACTAAACAGTAGACTGAAAGAGTAGAGAGAAACTCTTCAGGGGAAATAATTAAAGAATATTAGGGGTAAAACAGAACATATAGAGTGTAATTTTGGAGATAGGGAATACAGAGCGAATAAGGAAAGGTAAGTAATTGAAGTTGAGTGGGGATGTAATAGGTAAGGTTGAGATGTTCAAGTACTTAGGATTTATTTTACAGAAGAATAGGGGTTTTGAGGAAGATATGAAACATAGGATTAAGTGTGGATGGATGAAGTGGAGAGAAACATTGGGTATTTTGTGTGACAGGAGAATTCCATTTAGGTAAAAAGGTAAATTTTATAAGACGGTAGTGAGGCTGAGTAATGACATACGGATGTCACACAACTCAATACTGACCTAAAAGCTAGACAAAACTGTGGGACTTTGGAAAGTCAGATTTAAATTCTGAAAAAAGTTTAGAGTTCATTGATTTTTCTACTTGAAATCGATTAAGGCGATTAAAAAAACAATTTTTTTTTTTTTGTCGTGTTAATCACTAAAAAGCGGTTTTATAAATATTGATCATATTTCAATAATTCATGTTAAAGAAAAATACCTTTTAATCGATTCCTAGAAAACAAGCCGACAAATTCAAATCAGTTTTCATATTTTAAATTCGAGTTTTCAAAGTTCTATAATTTTGTGTAGTTAATGTTTTGTTAAACGAAAATATCGTGATTACCCAATAATATTTTAAGATTTATTTTAAAATGTCTAAATTGTCAGATTTTATTTTTCTTACAATTTCTTAAAAATTGCCTTTACAAAACCCTTTAAAATTTAAAGTGTTTTCTTAAGATGGATGAGTGATTAGAGACTAGAGAGTACCAAATAAGAAATTACATACAAGGTGTAGTTTGGAGTGGTTCCAATAGTTTTATGTTTTTAGAAGGGAAAATACAGTAAGGGTAGTAAAGGAAATATATGATGAAAGAGAGGAAAAGGATGGCCAAAAGTGAGGTGGAGAATGTAATAAAAAATTAAATGATGTGGGTGAGTGAAAGTGAGGATGCGGGAGATCGGGTTCTGTGGAAGTGGAAGGGCTATACTCAATTCAAAATAGAAACAGTACTGGGCTGCGAATGTTTCCGCAAGGGTGTGGCTTCGTTCCGTGCTTTGGCCTCGCGTGCCACTGTCTAATAATGTGTATAGATTATATTATAGTATTGACGACTGACGTGTATAAATAACTTAAATCGATTATGCCTACACAGTGATAGTGAAACCGGCGCAAGGTACATTTGCGATACGGTGACATACTTGTGCATTTTGGTGAACACGTATACAAATGCGCAAGTGTATTAGGTACATTGATACAATTCCATGTCACGTTAAGAAGAAAGTACGTTTTGTTAGTAGCGTGTTTTTTTCGCAGTAGAAAACGATTTTAGCCCTATCTAACGTATTAAGTGGTGTAGAAGTGTTTTCCTATAAAACTAAATAGCAGCGCGTTGAACTATTCAGTGAACTACTAAAAGTTGGCCCGACTGACAAGTGTGTAAATGTAGGGTAAATTGCAATTATTAATAAAGACGACTACGGGGGGGGGGGGGAGTAATATTGCAATTAACCGTCTTTGAAAGAAAGAAGAAAATAATTGCACTGCGCTTACACATTGATACATAATCGATGACGGAAGAATATGTGTTCCAAGCAGTGCCTGATCTAGAGAATTTGTGGCGCCCGGGGCAAAGATAATTGTAGCTCCCCTTTTTAAATTTGAATAAACAAAAAAAGGTTATTCGTCAATTTCTACCAAAATTTCTATTAAAAATTAAAAGTGGTCAATGGGATCCCACTTAAAAAGCGGAACGAAAAGTTAAAATATTTTTACATTTTGTGCCCCATCATAATAGCGCCCGGGGCAGGTGCCCCGGTTTGCCCCCCCCTAGATCCGGCACTGGTTCCAAGAACGTAAATTTTTTTAGAAAGAATGTCAGTGAGATGTATAAAAGACGAGAAAACTAGGGCATTTTCAAAATGTTGATAAATAACCACCTTGTTGATGAAGAACAACGATTTAAGTTATTTCCGATTAACTCGTTGGATGTTTGCCTATATTTTGAACTTTGTAAAAGGGGACTTGACAACTGCTTCCTACGACAGAGTGAAGTCACCTATAACATAATATTAATTTATAAGTGTATATCAATATGTTCAACAAAATAGCTCGTGATAATTTCTCAAAACAGCTCCTAAAACCCAGCGCGTGACGCAATTGATTCCCTCTAAAAGCAGTCTGTTAATCGTACCGAGCTTGGTACGTTAGTGACATGGAACGTATTGCGCTTTGTAGGAAAACTGCGCTGACGTGGTACGTGTTGTGCTTTGTAGGAAATTGGTGTGATTAATTTCAAAGTAACAAGTGGATGACATACTGTGTTATATATCGTATATACACGACGCAAAAAACGCACTGCTAGGAAAACGTACCTTTACGTCATGTCCGCACCGTGTAACATATTTATGTGCAACAGATGTTGACTTGGTGGGGGAAACGGTTGACGATCAATTGTCAACAATCAGTACCGTTCTTATTCTGAATTTAATTTAGGGTGGCCGACCCCAAATAGTTGAAGAAAAAATTTATTAACTAAAAAATTTGAATACTCTCGTAAAAATAAAAATGATATAAATTATAAAAAAAGGCGGTCAGTAGAGGGTGAAAGCATTTCGCTCATTGGATAGAATACTGGTGGTGGATATATTGAATTTGAAAACATAATACATAATTTCTTTCGATAAAACGATTCTGAGTGAAGTACAACAGTATAACTGTCTGTAATAACTAAAATAAACTAATTTATGACGAAAAGACTAAACATTTTTTATAACAGGTCCAAAATTGAGGAAAAATATTTTACCTTGATTTTGTATTTAACCCGTAACTGGTACAGTGCGGTATCACACATCGCTGCATTTTTTAATTTTACATATCTATTACAATGTTGATAATATAATTTGGAGGTAAAGTTATACCTTTGTATAAAAATATAATATATAATGAACGTCTCATCGTCGGACAATTTTTTGTTATGATCGATATCCATGACGTAACTATGATTTGATACACGAACTAAGATTAATGGACTGGCAACGGACATGGTAGTGGGCGGTGGCAATGGTGCGGTCAGGATTTGAAAAGGGGTTTCCCAAGTGGTGGGATTTTGCGGGCTTTTGAATTGTACATGCTGTTTATTTTTCTATTTTATTTATTTTATTGAATTTATTATTTTTTTAAATTTTACATGCTATTAATTTTTCCGTTTTATTTATTTATTTTATTGTATATATTATTTTTTGTTTTGAATTTTATATTTTATTTTATGTATAAATATATTCTCGCCAATCATTTATTTATTTATTCATTCATTCAATTATTCTTCCATGTTTATACTATATTACACAGATTACTTGATTTCGTGACATTGGTCCACGGTATTAGATTAATCATTGATCAAGTGTTATCAATGTGTTGGCGTGGGTTCTAGGACATTTTGTCCCCAAAAGCGGACATTTAGACCCCAACCAAAATGAAAAAAAAACGTTTATCAGCACATGTGGGAAACAGTTTGGAGGTTGGGCTATGCTCGTTCAGCTCGCTACAGCCGGTTCCATTCGCTCACTACGCTCACGAATGTCACAAATTAAATTGAAAATTTCCCCCGATTTGTTGTGAAACACCACGTCGGGTAGGTTACAGGTGGTTAGATTAAGATAGTTTATTTTCTATGGGTTTCTTATAAGTTTTTTTTACAAGGAGACAACTAGTGGTCAACTAGTTCTCAGTGGTAGTTTAAGCGTAGTTTACACGATGCTAGTTTACTAGCGACTAGTGAAACACCATACTATCTTACTATCTCACTAGTATATAGTAAAATAGTTATTTCATATACACGATATTCAAATACTAGTAGTTACTAGTTTCTATTTAAATAATCTTTATGTTTAATGTTCCATAATATTGGATATTGTTCGTATACATCGAGAAATTGGAAAATATCATCATTGTTCCACTTCACTTGACTCATCATTAATTTGTTTATGATATATTCAACAAGAAAATTAACAGAAACAATAAATAATTAAAACTTATTATAATATCTGAATAATGAATATTCGGTATCGACGTATCGTTTTTAGTGTTTTCACAAACTCACTGCTGTTGTTTTCACACACACTACCGGGGAAATACAAGCTACTAGTTCAAAATAAATAACTATTTCCCAATTACATGATACTATTTTTACTCGCATCGGATAAAATAGCGTGCTTGTTTGCTAGTAAAGTTGAAATATTTTAACTTAACTCGCAAACTAGTTTAGTATCAAAATAGTTTGCTAGTTTACTAGCACGCTCAACTAGACAATGCTTTTTTACTATCAGATAGTGAACTAGCTTACTAGTCGCTAGTAAACTAGCATCGTGTAAACTACGCTTTAGATTCCCTATCAACTAGATCTTTTTGTGTCATTTATATCTTGGGGATCTAGGTGGCCGTTCACCGACGTTTGTTAATGTGATGATAAGATAGATTTTTGAGGTTACTTTTATTGTCATAACTTGTTATTGTTTATATAAAATGTTCCATTTACCATTTACCCTTCACTTTTACCTATAAAATTATATTTTTAATTTTTTTTTTTTAAATTTTGTTGTACGTTATGTTGACTTTTATTCTATATAGGGTTTAACTTTAAAAAGCCGGTCAGTAGGTTGTGGAAGCACTTCGCTCGTCGGGTGTCAGTATTGGTGGATGCACTTCGCTACTGGGCAGGTTACTTTTGGTGGATGTATTGAATTTGAAAGCAATGATAAATCATTG
>JAIPRL010002565.1:25270-57614 GCA_025469235.1 Pemphigus obesinymphae
TTATTTTCGAAATTACGACGAAATTAAAATTCTCGATTTTACAAAATCGTATTTTTCGTAATTTTTTGGTAGTTTTTGCTTACGCATTAAAAAACTATTATGAAAATCGAAAAATGACCTCTCAAAAATACCAACTAGATGCAATTTGCTATCGGAAACCGGGTATGAGTGTAAAGATTGGAGCACTCCTTCTGGTAGAAAAAGTGTTTACAGAAAAAAAAAAAAAAAAAAATAAACATCATTGTAAAACCATAAGCTTCCTCGCTACGCTCAGAATCTAAAATCGATTTTGAGAAATCCTGGAATGAAATAAAGGAGTAATAAATAATTTTTTTTACAAAACTCATTGAAATAATATGAGATGATAATTTTTTTGTAAAAAATAAAGTTTAGAATGATTGTTTATATTATAATTGTAATATATATGCAAAAAAATTAATTAAGTACCTTATCTAAAACGGTCGAAATATCGTTATCATATGAAGCGGTGTGTCACCGCTTTGTATCAGTAATGTTATATTTCTTTACTGTACCAGTACAGGTTAAATACGTTTTTGGTGAGTTTCTAGACCTGTTTTTCCCCCGATATTCGAACACATTTCCTACCTAAATAATAAATGTTGTTTCCAAATAGTATAAGGTAGCAATATTATAGTTGATTATGATCATGAAGTTATGATACACCGTATATCTACGAAAAAACATCTTAAAGTTATTTTAGAGGTAAAATATATAATATAAAATAAGATTTTCGAGACGATCGTAAAGATAGCTCCTCTCACATTATCGTGAAACTTCAAACTGGTATCATCTGTTTTGTAATTAAAATAAATTTAAAATGTACAAATTATAACCACAAATAAATATATTTAAAAACATATATTCAAATTATTAGGTACCTATATAATGTAATATTATTATTTTAAGTGAAAATACAATCGTATAAATACCCACGTATTGGTTTAATTTTTTTCCTACATGCATTTTTAAATTTTCAGCGTTATGAGTATACCGGCAAAAATATAGTGAAGAAAAAAATATTAATTTAACTTGAATTTTACATATATATTAGTTTTAAATATTTTAATATATCTTTATCGAAACTATTTTAGTTTACATTTTTACAGAGATCTCTTATAATCTTCTTCATCTCCTTCTCTCCCAACTATTTGGTGTTAGCCACCTTAATACTACACTTCCAATTAACTTAATTTTCCACATCTTCATTTATTCCTACTTTCCTCATATCACTCACCATCACATCCCCCACTTTTTATTCGGTCTTCCTCTCCCCTGCTTTCCATCAAAATATTTCTTTTCTAATCTTACTACTTCAGTCTATTACTTAATACATGCCCGAGCTATCTTAATCTATTCTCACTAATTTTGTCAACTATCGAAGTTACTCCTATACTACCTCTTATATACATATTCCTTATTTTATTCTCTAGTTACTCCACTCATCTATTTTAAAATTCTCATCAATGCTACACTCATTCTCCATTCTATCTTCTTATTGACTACCCAAAATTCTGTTCCATACATCATTGCAAGTCTCATTACTGTCTTATAAAATGTACCCTTTAACCTAATAGGGGTTCTTTTGTCACACAAAACACATCCATCTACACTTCTCAACATCTCCAACTACATCCTCGCTCAACTTTATACCTAGTCTTTCCTTATTCCTTCTGTGTTCACTTTCACCAAAATACTCTTTATATTCTCTTTTACCTGTAAAAATCTTTAGTCCTTTACTTTCAAGAGCTCCACTCCGTCTACTCTTTAAGTCTACATTCACTTCCCCAGGACTCTTCTATCAGCACTATATCATATGCAAATAGCATGCACCATGGTACCTCATCGTGTATATCCTTTGATATTTCATCCATTACCAGGGAAAATAAGAAGTAGGATCTCAAATCCGAACCTTGGTGCACTCCCACTCTGACCCTAAAATCCTCAAATTCTCTACACAGACTACTCACTTTTGCAGTACTCTCCCCCTTCAAATGTTCACATACACCTTTGATAATCCTTTTTTCATTAATGTCCACTTCAAGATTCACCTAGGAACCCTATCATAAGCCTTCTCTAGTTCAATAAATACCATACACAATTTCCCTTTTTTTTCTCTACAAACTCTTGCACAAAATATTAGCTCTATTGTTGACCTCCCAGGCATAATCTATTATCTTTTCCCAAATATTCTTGCTGTGGCTCATAAGTTTTATCCATCTATAATTATAATTTCTATATTCCTGTACATCTCCTTTACCCTTAAATATTGTTTCTACACAACTCTTCCTCCACACTTCTGAATTTTTTCCTTCAACTAGTATCTTATTAAAGAACTTTGTCAGCCATTCTATACCCAAATTCCACTCCACCCGATCAATTCCTTCTCTCGGAAATTCCTTTTTTAATAATCCCTCAAAATATTCTTTGAATCTCTTTTTATCACATACTTTTCCTTTGTTAACACTCTCATATCCTCATTAAAAACTAAACATTTCTAAAGTCCCTAGATTGTTTTTCTTAAATTATGAAAGTATGTTTGTAGTTTGTAGCTAAAAAAATAAAAATAAATCAGTCAGTAAGGGGTAGAAGCACTTTGTTCATTAGGTAAGATGCTGGTGGTTAGGTATGGATATATTGAATTTGAAATCGATGATAAATAATTTATTTCTATAACGATTCTGAGTGGAGCTTTTGGTGTGTAACACATAAATAATATTAGTTAAGTACTTTATATGTCGGGTTGGATATAGGTGGAGAAAGTTGGTCAATTGTCCCTTTGATCTATGGACGGGATAATGTATTATAATTAATATATAATTAATTATATAATTATAAATCATTGTGTTTGGTAAATACATTTCTGAGATGTAATTTTTTTTTTAAAGGGTGGGAATTTTATACAATTTTAAATATCTTTAAAAAACAAACTAGAATTAGTTTATTATCAATTGAATTATTTTTAAAATTTATTTTAAATATCATATACTAGTTCTCTTAACCGGCTTCATCTGGAATTTGAATTTATATTTCCCTTTAAATCCATTATGACAAATTGTATTAGTATTATATTTATATATTTTATTTTATTATTATTTTTGGCATTGAATACAAAGTTAAACCCCTTCTACATCAAATAATAATAGGTAAATACACAGTATAAATATGTTATACACTCTATACATATTTTATTTTCCTTGCATTTGTACATAACTGTATTCTGCATACACCGTATAAAAGGTAGTCTTTAAACTTCAGGAAACTACTAGGAAAATTCATATACCATTTAGGATATTGAAGACGTTAGTGCAATAACAAGACTGCTCCTTTTTTTAGACTATTTTATGATAAAGTAGAAATAGGCCGACATTTGTGCATAACCAGATAGTTCCGATTGATATATTGCCCAATGCAATGCAAAATAATCTATCTTGTTTTTACGTTGAATGTTAGCCATAGTGTACATTATTTGTTTTGTATCGTAAAGTAATCTATTGCGTTATCAACTAACATGTTACAAAAGCGTATAATATATTTTAATAATTATTAATTTTTCTTATTTTGTTATTAAATAATAATAGGTAATTATAACATTATAACATATTATCTTGTTTAAATTAAAAACTTTTCTATTCTATGTTGTAACTCGTGATTAAACCTAGTTATTTTATTTATTTTATAAATTTTGAGCATTATAAAAATAAGTTATTAATGGCCATATGTTTTATAAACATTGTTTCCAAGGTCATAATATTGTAATTTAAATTAAAAAATTTTTATATATTCAGTATTGTAAAACAATATATATATTTATATATTTTTTTAACTCATCAATACCTAACCTAATAATTACACAATATGCAAGTTTTTTATATGTTTTAGACATTTAATACAGGTAGTCGCAGGGGAAAAACCAGACAGTTCCATTTTTAGACATTTTTCAAATTTTTTAAATAATATTTTGGTTGTGGATTTTAAAATTAAGTTTTATGTCTTCCCTGAAAAGTTTTAGAAGATGTATTGTTATTGCCTTCCATTTACTATTGTTAACATACAAACACAAAAACTCCTACTCTTTCCCTTCTGATCAAAAATTTGCTCACAGAAAAATAAAAAATAAATAAACATTATTTTAAAATCACAAGTTTCTTTTTTATTTTCTACAAAATTGAAAAAAAAAAAAGGTGCACTTTGCTCATTGGGTGTTAGTATGGGTGGAAACACTTTTCTTATCAGATAGAATACTTTTAATGGATGTATTACCATTTGAAAGCAACGATAAATCATTACATTAAAAAAAAACTATTCTGAGTGGAGTTTTGATGTACGTACTATATATTAATTATGTTATTTAGTATGTTAACATTATATCGTAAGATCATTCATAGAAATAAATGTGATTTAAAGTGACCTTATCTATATTATAAAATATAATATATATTTAGAATAGCTTGATTTAATATAGGTACTTAAACAATTATTACTATTAAGTATACATTTAGTATATTTTATTTAGAGTTCAGTTCCTATTGACTATTGAAAATGAATAAAATATTGTAAGAACTCTTTGATTTAATTGTTGTATATTAAAATCCTCTATACAATATTAACATAATTAAACAATCACGTAACATACAGTTAAATAAAATTAAAATAATAATCATACAATATCAAATAATAATGTTTGATAAATTTAGTAATTGGTTATATAAGTATATTTTATAAATGTGTACTTGAATGAAACATTTTATGTTAAGTAGAATTGCTTTGTTTGTAGAACAAGAATAAATTATTGATGATGCCTTTAAATCTAAAAATATGGATTATTTTGTTTTAGAGAATTCAACTGCAGTAGTTCAGGAATCTCAACAATGTATTTCTGTATTTGACAATGCATGTAAAACATCAGGTATACATAAGTTATTTAATTTTAATATTTATACTAATCAATTGTATTACTTGTATTTATATTATTCAGTATTAATTAGTTTTATCAATTATTTATAGCTGAACCAATTGTCAATGAAATTGCTAATAATGATGGTATTGAAGAAACGTCTCTTGCAATTTTCAACATATTGAGTGTTCCAGAGGTATATATTACATTCTTAATAATTGATATTTTTTTTCATTAAATTTTGTGTGTTTAGATAAATGTAAACAATAGTTCTCAAATGAATCAGAATGAACACTCTGGTGATATTGGAAGTACTAATTTGACAGAAAATATGTCACCACTAAGTATGTCACCACTTAGTGATGATGATAATTTAAGCGAAATACCAGGTCAAGTTACAGTCAATAATGGGATAATCATAAATGGGAGTTATTCTTTATTAAAAACAGATTATGTTAAAAATTATTTTAAAAAGGCGCGAGAGATGCCCTTGAATGTTATGAAGACAAAATTAGCTTTCACTGAAATGACCATTATTCCAAAAATATTTGGTCTTTTTAAATGTATGGACCGGACTTGCACAAAAATTTTCAAACAAAAAGAATTATTTAAGTTACACATGAAATTACATTTTTCAAATATAGAGAAAAAAAAAAGTAATGATTTTTATTTTAATATTTATTTGATTATTTATATAATTTTTATTTGTATTTATATTGTTTTAGAAAGCCAACAACCTAGTAATGTTGAGCAGTTTAAAAAATGTATTTATTGCTTTAGAGAATTTGAAGATGCAGATTCATTGGCAGACCACATTGAAAGAAATTATACTTATTGTAAATATTTTTGCCCCTATTGCTTTTATCGTGCTTATACACATAGTCATGTTGTAGTTCACCAGGTACATAATATTTCATTTTACTATAGGTTATATAATATATGTATAAAATATATATATATAATATTTTTTCAGTTGAAATTGCATATCACATCTCCACCTTCTGTAATACATCTTGAATATAAACCTGAAATGTCGCCAGAAAAATTATTTGTAGTAGACTATAATAAATTTGTATTGCCTTTCGTTTGTAACGTTGGTAAGTTTTTAAATATATTTATAAGTTCATAAAATTTACATATAATTGCAGTCTTGTGCTCATTATATAAAACAATAAATTTTGTATGTTATGAAATTATATTACTAGTTTAAAAGTAATGTTACTATTAAAATAATTTTTTTTTAATTACTACCAATTTTAATTTGCTACTAATTTTTTGTTGCTTTTTGATCGGTAATCACCTAGTCTTATAATATCATCCTTGTACATTATCTTATACACATTACTAATTAATTATTTATTACTAGGGCCCAGATTTATGTGCATTTGCATGTTTTTTTTTAAACCATTCAAAAAGTAGCTAGATATGCTACAAGTTTGAATTACAGTCGATAGATTTGAAATACAAAGTTTTATTTAGCATATTTTTGCCATTTTTTTACATGTATTGCATATTTTTGTGTTTTACAACTTTTCATTCCATATAGAAGGGTTTTAAATGCATATTATTAATATTTTGATCATATTTATATTACTAACAAATATTTACTGTGTATTTTAGCCTAAATGTGAAACAACGGGTCTTATAATTATTCAAGTATTTCAAAAAATTTGTTCCCTTATTTTATATTTGTTCAATATTATAAATACAGTTGTCACTTATCTATATATTCGTACAACTTTCCGTATAGCTGCCCACATTTTAGGAAATCCATTATCGTTATTAGTGGTTGTAATCTGTATACTGAGTAGGTATACATTTTTGTGAACCACACTTAGGTCTTGTACTATTTATTTAGTCTATGCTTTTATGCAAACATTTTTCATATTTTTATTCTATAGGGCATACTTCTACAAAATAAATGCTTATTTTATAGTGCATATTTCTAAGATAGCATATAAATCCAAGCCCTATTTATTCCTAATAATGTAATACTAATAGTATTTTTATTTTTAAAGTAATTTTCAAGTAATGTTACAATTATTAAATTTATTTTTAAAAGTAATAAAATTACTCATGAATAAATGTAATTAAATTAAGTAATTTTGTTATAGTAACAAGTAACTTTACTTGACTGCCCAAGACTGTATAATTGATTGCTTATTATTATTTATAGCCAAGTATAATTATATTCAATGAGATTTATTCTAATTAATATTTATTTATAGTAATAATTTCAAAACTAACTTTAAAAAAAGTTAGTTTATGTTATTATTTAAATTGCAGTGGTGGCTTGTGGGCTTTGAAAGTGGGAGGGCGATTAAAAATTATTCATTTTTGAAAAGAATAGAATACAATAATAATATTATGTAGGTACTAATTTAAAAGGTGTTTATTAAACCAAAATTAATACCATATAGAAAAACAAAAATATATAAATACATCTTACAAAAAACAAAAATTTTAAAATAATAAAAGTTATACGTTTTTTACTCAAAATCTAAACATCTATCTTTCGTTTTACTAAACAGGTCTTCCAAGTTGTTTTATTTAAATTTTCTGTTAATACGATATTAAATTTTCATCTACTATAGTATGAAAATACAATATACACCAATAATAAAAGAATAAATAAATAAATAAATAATAAAGAAGTATAGAAATGTGAATGTATCAAGAATACACAGTAAATACATGTTACTTATTTCGTATTGTTCTGTAGTTTACATGCATGTCGGACGATCATTCTGTTTGCTCCGGCTCTTACTAATAAAATTAAAAACAAAATTATTTTTTAAATAGTTAATTAGTTATACTATATTAGTACTTAACATAAATTTAAATTTAAATTGCATAGGACTTAGTAAATGATTGTTTTTGAAATTTTTTTTTTTAGTAAAAATTATAATTAGTACAACAATGATAACTAATAAAAAAAAAAAATCTTTAAATATTGGATAAAAAAATAGTTATTGCTTTTTTTATATAGACTTGTTAAACTTGTAATATTTTATACACGCTAAGAAGATGCTATACACCTATTTTAGCGGTATTAAAATACTTTCATGCTCTATAACTACAATTTTTTTCGTAGTAATCGCAGTCAAAATTTATACAAAATATAAAAGATGAGAATATTTACTATGCCGTAGTGTGGTTTTTTTTGTTAAAAGTTTAAAAATTTCACGATTTTTAATCATGGATTTTAGGCTTTCCAATATATATATTGAAAAAAACTTAAGGCTACACATAGTAAATATTTTTATCTTTAATATTTTGTATACATTTTGACTCTGCGATTATACAGAGAAATGTTGTAATTATAGAGCATTATTTAGAACGTGATTTTTTAACAAATATCGTGATAACACAGCAATAAAAAATGGTACTGACACGTAAATATTTTAAAATTACTTTTAAAATATAATTAAATACTTTTAAGTTGCTGAATTTATATTTTTCTTAAATTTTCATGAAAAATTCCTATACAAAACCCCTTAAAAATTAGGTCTCTTAAGAGATATTACTAAATATTTCAGCTTGATGACCTTGAGTAAATTTTTTTTACATCTCTTTACTTACCTATAATACTTTCATATTTGAGTAAAAAAATTATCAAGTACGATTTTATAATAAGGTTTGATTAATAATTAGCCAAAAATATGAAAATTGGGCCAATACGTTATCCCAGTTTACGGTACGTGTTACATATCAAAATATATGGGAAAAAAAGTTTTTAATTAAATCAACAAATTAAGACATTTAAACATTGAAAATTGAGTTACATATTAATATCACACCAAAATAAATAAATTGAATAAAAACATTAAAATATAAATTTAATAAAAAATCAATAAAAGAATTAACTATAGGTACCTACAATACATTTTTTAATTATATAAGTAAAATAAAAATAAATAATTACAATAAATATATAATTCGGACTTTTTGTCCAACTATTTTTAAATCGGATTTTTTATCTGGGATTCACATTTAAATGAGTTTCTAAATACTTGATACTAGATACATTGATTTTCAGTATTTAGATACAAGATACTAGATACTTTTTATATTTTTATAATTATATTAATTGTGTGTGTATAATTGGATATTAGTGTAAACCCTGCTAGATCCTTTCAAGATTCATAGTAGTTCAAGTAGATATATACGAGTAATACAAGATACAATTATTAGTGTATCTTTGATACATTTATCTATGGTACTGCCCAACCCTGCTCATTATTATCTAAAACAATAGGTTTATATTTATTTATAGTAAATATAAATAATGGTAAATGGTTTTTAAGTACTTTAAGAAATGTAGTGTTCATAGTTTACCTACTATGTTTGCCTTATGATCATCTGTGTACACTGGTAACACCAATGTGCGCCAACCTGAATAGATAACAGTGATTTTGATAATATATGTATTTACACATGTGTATGTGTGTACTGTGTATATTATTTTATATAAAATATATTCTATTCCAAAAGATTGTTTATAAACCATATTTTAATTTATTTAGGATGCTGTTCTTTCTCAAGTTTTTTACATGATGATTTTAATTCACATTTAAATGAAGAGCATCAACAATGTGATAAATATGGTTGTTATATTTGTGCCAATAATAATGGTGAACAATATTTCACACTCCAGCCTCATTTATTAATTCAAGTAAGCACTACATACATACTTAGGATTTACTAATATTTGTAAAGAGTATTTTCAATATTAATATGATATATAAAGTAATTTATGGTTTGCCAACTTAATCATTAATGTTCTGATATTTTCTATTTTTAAGTAGTTTTGATGTTAGTAGTTTTTTTTAACCCTTCATTAGTCGTGAAAATTTGTAACAGCAGTAGTCACGGGCTACACTTGGTATTCCTCTGCAAATTTTACTCAAAAGTTTATAAATTTTTTATTATTAATTTTACTAAGCAGTCATTATTACAACGCTATTTTTTTAAAGTGGGATATTTTTTAATGTTTTCTGAAGAAAAAAACTTGTTGGTTTTTTTTTTTTAACAAATCTTATATAAAATTGTAGGTATTAAAAATAAATGTAGAATCAATTTTTATTTTGAATTCTATTTTTAAAAATAATCAAATTAAAACAATGTTGTTTATATAAATATAATTATAGCACATAAATAAAACAAAAAAAAAATTATAATAAATTGCATTTTTTTGTATAAATACATATAAAAATGTTACACCAATAGTTGCTCTGGGTATATGTATCCCAGTCGACTTCAGCATGAGTTTACTATATCATAAAATACCTAATCAAAAAATAAAAATAAATAACATAGTTGGGAGAACGAAAACTGGCCACTGGCAAATGTGTTAGCAACTATTTTTTTCTGATAAGGGGGGTTTCTCAAACTAGGACACGCTTAAGGAGCAAGTCTGTGTACAATATCTGGCCGGCTACGCTTTTGTATATGTCTTTATTATTTCCTTTTTAGGTTCGTTCTGAGTACAAATGGAATCTTTTGGCTATTGTAGTTTTATTTTAGAGTTTGTGGGGCGTTATCATGATTTTGGCATGTATCACTAAAAACTATTTTATTTTATCCTAATGAAAATAAACCGCAAGGGGTGTTCGCATCAGCGGCCACTTTTAATTCTTCTGACTTTAGTCATACCTATATTATATGAGAGATAAACAGAAGTTGGACTGGACTATCATTAGTGAATATTTGTATTATAAAATTTAGTTTATATAACACTGGGGTATATTTATGTACTCCGCACGACGAATGGAAGGTTAAATATAGATATATATGCTCAAGTATATGTTACACCTAAATGATTTTAAATTATGTAAAATATTATTTACCGGTAATTTTGTTTATAAACCAAATATTTAAGTGAATGAAAAAAATTGCAATATTATTTTTTTTCATTTAAAAATATTATTCATCAGACATTGACATTTATTTAATTATTGTTCATTATACAATATAAAATAATTATTTGATATATCTAAAACAATATGTTATAAATAAAAATATATTTTTATTATATAAAAAAGAAAAGGTGCCTCTAGACCAGCGGTTACCAATATTTTTTGGTTCACGTCTCTTTGAAAATAAAAAATTGTCCTATGCACCTTCCATTGATAAATGTTCAGTGGGAGTTGTTCCGTAAATAGGGATCTATTTTTATTATTTTAGACTTTTTAGACTTGAAAGTAAAGATAATTCATTGCATTCGAAAAATTAGGAATAAAATTTGGTATAATATTATCATAAGCAAGATTATAAAAATGTTTGGTAAATTAAGAAAACTATTGGGGATAAAAAAAATGATCCAATTACAAAATTATTATTAAATTAAAATTTTAATATTAAAAATTTTAACATTAAAATACAAAAAGTAAAGTACCAATTAGCAATTATTTCCTATCAAAAATTTATTTACCCGAAAAGTTTTACTCCATTCCATCCACTCAAAAAAAATTAATACATATATATATATATAAAAAAATATTTGTAAAATATATGGTGTAAATTACAAGTTTCTGGGTTGGTTATTTTATCATTTTTATACATTTTTCTAATTTTCATTAATTTTTCTTGAAGTCAAGAAAACAACTGGGAAAATTTAAAAATTACTCTTAAAATACCAACTAGATATTAAGATGGGCATAGGTGTTAAGTCATACTCTCATGAAATTCTTTTGAGTCATAAAAGCAAATTTTGACAAATTAATAATAATAAAAATATATAATAAAATAAAATAGTACAGTGAATAATTTTGTTTTCGTTGTATGGTCCTTTAAATGAAAATACTTTATTTAAAAATTATATACTACAATAATAATAATAATAATAACATTAGCCAAATTGTCATGAAAAATAAATAACAATAACATCCAATAAAAGTTTTTATCAATATTTTTCCCTATTTCACAAATTCACAAGAATTTCCACTTTTGTTGGTAAATATTAAATAATATTATGTAGGTATATTATACTATATCATTTTTCATATTATCATACACAGAAACATCTGCTTAAGGCATTTAAATTTGTCAAATAGATCTGCATATTACAATACCTACATATTTGAATTGTATTTTTCTATAGTTTTATTATTACAAATTACAATTATAATTTAATTATGTTTTTTAGCATTTTAAATTGCATAATATTAATATGTATCAATGTGTTTTCTGCATATATGGCTCTGAGATTGTTGATACAATGTTATGTCATTTAGCAATGGAACATTTTGAATACGAATCTATATGCATAGTGCGTTCTCTAGTACCTGGTGGTGTAAGTAAATTTAAATATAATAATTTATAAGTTATAATTTTTCATCATAATTTATAATTTTTTATGTCAACTATTACAGCTAGCTAACCGAATTGAAAGTCTCAAAATTATTAAATTAAATAAAGATATAACAGATGGCCTAATAAATGAAGTAAATTTGGAACATGAACCAACATCTTTATCGGAAAACGTACCACAAAAATCAAAAAAAAAACATTTGGATTGTCCTGATGTTCTTTCAACAGCTATGAAAACTGCTAAGATTGACGAAAGTACTCATTCTTCAGAGACAATTGTTATAACAGTTCCAGACAGTGCTCAAATGACGAATAATACTACATCAGCTATTGATAATGAATTTATTATGATTGATGATGTAATTGATAATAAACCTAAAGATAATATAGTAATAACTAATGTTTGGTCTCAAACCAAAAATGATGAAAATGATCCACAACAATCAAATGATGTTATTATTATTGATGATGATGATGATGAAGATGAAAAAAATACTGCAATTGAACAAAAACAACATTTATCGAAAAATGCTATTAATAAATTATCTAAAAGGTTTAACCAGTCTAAGAGATTGGCTCTTCCACTTATTGCATTGGATGAGCTATTTGTTTGTAAAGAATGTGGTAAGTATTAAATTTAATTAATAATAAATTAATGAATAGTAAGCAAAAGTTATTTTTTAAATTGTTCATTTTGTAGGTATAATTTTTTCAAGCAGTCATGATTACTTATTACATTTAAATCAATGTTCATATTATTCAAATGGACATAAATGTCCATTTTGTATCAAATTTTTTAAAACTCCATTTAATCTGACTGAACATGTAAAACTTCATGGACCTGATCGTTTTACATGCTCAGTTTGCAAAGTAAAAATATCATCTAGTCGGGCTATTACACATCATATGAAAGTCGACCATAACATAATAAATTTGGAATTTGTGCCTACACACGCTAGCTTCACTGATGTTGAAAGAGATGAATTTATTGTATTAGAGAATAAAACTACAAAAAGTATTAGTTATATCTGTGAACAGTGCTCATTTAAGGATAACAATAAAAAAACATTGGAACTACACATGAAAAATATGCATAATATTAATTATGAACAATGTGGTATATCTATTATTGATACACAAACAAAACATAATGATGCAGAAGATTATATAATTAAAATTGAATCGGCTAATAAATTAAAGGTTCAAGAAAAAACAAGCACTAAAAGAAAACAAACTGATTTTTCTCATGTAAGTTATTTTATTTTATTACAATAGGTAGGTACCATAAATTGGGATGATTATGTTAATACTTGTTTTTAATTTAACTTATTGGCTGAAGAATATTTTGTTTTAATAACAAAATAATAAGATCAATTAATAAATAATAAAATAAGAATCATTTATCTAGATTTTCACTGTTGAATTTTATTACATGTATGTATCTGAAAAATATCCTTTATCATTTTTTTTTTAAATGAAATTATTTTTAAATATTTTTACAATTTTTTTTCCCAAAAATCTTGGCTATGTGCCTGAATTTGAATTGAGCGTGTGCACCCACTTACTTATTTGTTTATGACCATATCAATTAATAAATTATAATGTAATAATTGTTGAAATAAATTGTTATACTATAGATTAAGTATAGTGTAATACTGTATGTATAATATTCTGTAATAAAAGAAAATAAATATAAATAAAAATATTACAGCTTTTATATTATTATTTTATATTGGGTAGGTATATATGGGAGAGTTTTTTTCTGTTCATCGTGTAAATCGTGGTTTTAGGAAATCAACACTATAATTATATTTTGTATTTTTTAAATATTAATTTATTCTTCCTATTATACAGTTAACATACTGAGCATCCTTACTATATAAATGTTCTCAATTTATGGTATTTAAAATTAATTTATGAAATTTTCATTTACTGTAATTAGGTTTTGGTCTTAAATGTTTTTTTGTATGTTAATTATAAATTAGATTGTTACCAACAAAAAAATTTGTCAAGACACCAAGGATAATATTAATGAAGATAAAACAAAATGCTTGTCATTTTCTCCAGATACTGTTAACTACATTCCATTATCACATATCTTCTCAGAACCAATAGGCTGTTCATTGTGTACATATAATACAAAGGTGCGATCGAATCTAATTACACATTTAATGGGGCATAAAATAGGACAAGATAATACAACTAAGGAAATTGTTAATCCTGTACCAATCAAATCAGAACTTATGTTTGATAAGATGATCAATCTATCTGCGAGTTCATTTGAAGCTATGAATACTGAAAAGGTAAGAATTCATTTTTAAAAATTGCTCTTTTAAAATAATATAATATTATGTTCGTGTTTATCGTTTATTTTTCTTTATTTTCTTTTTATAGACTAAATCTATAATTATTATTAGATTACAGATTTGTATGAAATTTCATATTTTTAGATTTTCATTAACGACCTCCACATACCATATACTTTCACAAACCCAGTATTAAATGTTTTAATTTGCATATTTAGCCATAACTAAAACTAAGCTGTATACCATATTAAGTATTAATAATTTAGTAATTAATAATTTAATAATTAAGTACATTATATTATTATATTGAAGAAAGGGAGGGTGTATATTATAAATCTGTGCTTTAAATATTTGTATAAAATCTATTTGAAAATATTATTTCATGGCAACCTTAATAATGCATAATGTTTTTATAATTAAGAAATACTAAATGGGATACTTCTATGGATCGTATTTACCACTTTTCAATTAGATACTTCAAAATAATATAATTTAATACTTTTATCTCCACTTAATACATTTTTTGTTTACTTAACTTTTCAGATTAAAATTGATGAACTGAATAAGAAAATTGTTGAAGTAGCTTCACAAGACAACTTGAACATGGCAATATTTCCTCAGTTTATTCCAGTGGCATTACGTTATAAATGTTCAATACCTACTTGTGCTTATATAGGTATAACCGAGGACTTGCTAAAGAAACATATATCAGTCCTTCATCCGGACAATAAGTCCTATATGTAAGTAACTTATACATTTTAATTTACAACTGTTTAAAATTTTTATTTTAAATATTTGTATTTATTTATAGATGTCCGCATTGTCGTCCGAAGGGTATCCTAAACAGTGTAATTGAAATGAATAAAATAGAATTTCATTTAATGCATCACGGTGAAAACTTATACAGTTGTCAATATTGTGATTACATTGACTTTAATCGAAATGAAATGAAAATGCACATGAGGAATACACATTTATTACAAATAACTAGTGCAAATCAATCAAATATAATTGTAATCAGACAAATATTGAGAGATGATATTAATATTGATAGAAATAGACATCAAGGTATATATTTTTTATTAAATATGGGCAATACCTAAGTTTTGTATGTTAATACTCCATTTATTATTTTGATACTTTATTCAAATGATTTGTTGTTGAAGTAGAATGTTAAAAATTTTAAATATGAAAAAAAAACTTCATATTTTTGAATTGAAGAGTGTTTACAAAATTAAAATATTTTACAATATTTGTTTTTTTTTTTTTTATATATATAATGCAAATTTATAAAATAGAAGGTAGTTTAATAAAGATAATAGTATATTCTGTTTTATTTAATAATTTTATATATTATATTACCTATATTACTTTATAGCTCGAACTATTGCAGCTCAATGGATATGCAATATATGTTCTTCTGGTATTAAATATACAGAAAACGAAATAACATCACATATTTTCATGGCTCATAATGTATCAAATATGTTCAAATGCCCTATGTGTTCATTTGAACACAAAGATGACAGTACTAAAGTATTCGAAGAACATTATAAGTTACATCATCCATCTGTGGCAGTAAAAAGCTTAAAAGTATTTGAAAAAGTTAGTATTATTTGTTATTTTTGACAAGTGAAAAATTATTAACAATTTAATCAAATCATAAGTTGTTAAAGTAGGGTGACCATATTTAAAACAATATAAAACAGAATACATCTCCCTACCCCCAATGGTATTTGTATCACCATTTGTTAATTTTATAAATTAAGTTAATAAAAGCGTTAATTTGCATAAATTTTACACAAAAATTGAGAAATTGGTTTGAAAAATGGCAAATAAACAACAAAAATAAATTTTTTTTCCACAAATTATAAAAATGTGACAAATTTATTTTGATTTTATTTGGTTTATCTACAATTTAAATTTTTATGAGTAGTAAAAAAAAATATTGACCATTTAATTTCTTGCTATTTCACATTTTTAAATGGGACCTATTTAAATAAAAAAAAAAAACTTGAAATAAACAGGACTCGCATTTAAAAACAAGACAATAAACGTCCCGTTGGAAGTTTTTCAATACAGTTTTAAACGGCACATATGGTTACCCTATATTAAGTCATTATATATGATAATAATATATTAAATGCTTATATTTAAATATATTTTAAATACTTATATAAAATAAATAAAATAATGATGATAATATTTTGTATTTCAAAGATTGCTGATGTAGAAATAGAAGAACAACAAAAACAAGCCAAACTTTTATTAAGTGTTACAAACACCCAAGAACAACTAGCTTTAGAAAGTATTGAACCGTCACTTGTGCCTCCTACATGCCGAGGAATTCCTATTGACACAACTTCTTCTATAAGTAGAACTTACAATAAATCCCGTGGCTTATCAAAAAGTCCAAAAACAACTAAAAGTTCTCCACTTCAAGCTCGTAAACAGAAAATACTGACAGACACCTTCAATATTAGTGATAGTTTGGGAACAATAACTTCAAATGGCCTATTTTCATGTCCTAGGTGCAATGCATTTGACACCATGAATATAGATCATTTTCGCGAACACTTAATCAAAGATGTTAATTATAAAATGTAAAAGAATAATTTTATAATTTTTTCTTCTTATATCAATATTATTTATTTTAAAATTACATTTTTTTAGATGGAAATGTATGCAATGTTGTGAAATATCTGATTCTCCTAAGAAAATGGCATGGCACGTTAAAAAACATGGAACTGGAATTAAATATGAAAAAATTGAATGTGCTGAGAAATTGCTTTGGGTAATTATTATTATTTGGCATTTATTTTATTAAATATTTAAAATGTTTTTTTGTAGGTAAAGCAAGTAATCAAACATCAATATTCTCTAATTCACGAATTTAAAGAAAAAAGTAAAGACAGACATATAAATAGTATTGAGCAGAAAAAAACTTTAGCCTGTGATAAAAAGTCACCATATTTTTCATTAAAAAATGTAACTATTAACAAAGATATATATTATAATATATTATAATATATTACTATAGATTGGCCACTGGCATAGAGTGCAATATTCACCCGATAAGTGCATTAACAATATGAATTGAGTATAATATTTCTTGATATATTTTGTCAGTCTGTGTATTTGGATTATGAAACGATAATAAACCTGTTTTTGTGATTTTGTCACTCGACAACAATTCACCGTTATAGTTGAATATGAATAATAATGTTGAAATTGTTTTTGTAATTTGTTGATATCATATTTTTATTACACAATATGATAGTCGCGTCGGAACGGACTCGTCTTACAAGTAGCAGTATACAGATATACCTGTCCTATACCAAACATTCATATATGATAGTAATAAATATGTATTTTTTCATAGGACAGTTTTAATTAATCTAAATACATTAATATATGGGTAATTATTTTTGGCATTCTATTGGTTGGAATTGAACACTACATATTTTTAGCTTTAAAAATACCAAAATGCTTATTTATATTTTTTAGGTTCGATTAGTATTTTACTTGAGTTTACAATATTGTTTTTAAACATTGATTTTTTCAATATTGACTATTGATATTTAATTTGATATAAGTAGGTATATAAATAAATATTAAACACATGCCTTTAAGTATTTTTCTATTAAAAATAAAAATATTATATTTATATGAATATTGTAACTAAATTATAAGTAGTAAAAATCAAACAAATTTGTTTTTTAAGTATCTCTAGGTGTACACTATACATCTAAAAACGTAAGATATAATAGTGAATAGAAATTTAAAAAAAAACTAAAATAATACTGTATTTATTTATCATAATAACTATCAGTAGTTAAATAAATTAACTATAATGACATTTACAATATAATAAATATTATAGAGCTGTTAGAAAAATTAAAAAGAAGCAATCTGTGTAACTGGATGGAATACCAGTAAAATTATGGAAAGTAGTATTAGGGAGTTAAACTATTGGATAGCTGACAAGTTCTTTAATAAGATAGTATTTGAAGAAAATATCCCAGAAGCATAGGGGAAAAGTTGTATGCTACCAATATTTAAGGGTAAAGAGTGGGAGTGCAACCAGGGTTTAGCTTTGAGTCCTTATTTATTTTCCCTGGTAATGGATGAAATAAAAATGGATGATGGATAATAAAAGATAAACAGAGTGAGGTGAGGTACCACAGTACATATTGTTTGCACTGTTTGATGATAGTGCTGATAAGAGAGAGTCCTGAGGAAGTGAATGGTAAATTTGAAGAGTGGAGCGAAGCTTTTGAAAGTAAATGATTAAGGATTAATAGGGGTAAAACAGAATATAGAGTATGATTTTGGTGAAAAGTACAGAGTAAATAGGGAAAGGCAAGAAATAAAGTTAAGTGGGAATGTAGTGTGAGAGGTTAAGAGGTTCAAGTATTTAGGTTCATTATTCAAAAGATATGGGTTTTGAAGAAGATTATGGATGGATGAAGTGGAGAGAAACATCTGTGTTTTATGTGACAAAAAAAATTGCTATTAGGTTAAAAGGAAGGTACATTTTATTAGACAGCTATCCTACATACGAGTAGGTACACTACCTACTATACATTTTACTGTATATCATGGAATGGGTCCATCCCAGATGTGACGAGTCTTTAAATATAAATAATTTCCCTATGCCTTAATTGCCCTATTTGAATAAGTTTAGTTCTCGTATTTCACTCTCTATAGGGTGGTTGGGGAGAATGGCATACAGTTGATGACATGGTATTCTTTGTTGAACCTACCAACAGTTCATGTACGTACGAATTTCTGTCTGTTAGACCAACTGGAAACTATCTGAGTTCAAATATGGTTCTAAATCAACATATGCATTATACACTATATGCAATCCTTAGTTATTTAAACCGACCAAACACCAATTAAATGCTACTCTGGTAATCAGTCTAAATTTAGTGTTTAATATAATTGTGAAATTAAAAATATAATATTTAACAAACCTTAATATTCTAGATTTAAAATGCAACCGTATATTTAATATATATTATATAGATATATTAATAAACTTATTTATGTACATAAGCATAAAAAGTGATTTTGATGTAGATATCTGATGTTTTTGTGTGTTTAGTCTTTTTTTAACTTGTTTCAGCCAATTTGAAATGAATTTTTAAATTTGTTTTTTGGTTTTAGTATTTAATAAAATTTGCATTGACCGGAAATACACTGATTATATTATAATTAGTTGTATAATATAAGCCTAATATGAGTTTATACTAATTATTTTTATTTACATTTTAAATGTATTGAGTTTAGAACATTTAGTAAATATTGTACAATATAGGAATTTAATAGATATATAATTTTAATAAAAAAAAAAAAAAATAATAATAAGCAGAAAAATATATGAATATCTGTCGAAACTCCAGTCATAACTAACATTAGAACATGGCGTTTAAAGGTAGTTTCTGCCACTTGAAGTGCATAATAATTTTATATATGTGTGGCCAATCTATAGTAATATATAATCAATAGTATTAATAATAAATAATTGTATCACTAATAAAAAAAATTCTATGTTTAAAGTCAAGTGATACTGAAAGTGAGAAAAAAGAAAACAAACTACTCTCAAATGACGATATCATTGATCTGTTGGATGACTCTGATGAATAATTTGGTAATAACATAGAATATTAAAATACAAAACCCTTTAAAAATCAGGTGTGTACAGTCTTAAAATTGATACTGATTCCAAACTTATATATTACCTGTAGGCTCCATGGATCACCAATATTCAAGTCCCTCTTACCTGGTTGCCAATATAACTTAATACTAGCTTAAGTTAAACACCTTTTGAGCCCGAAACTTTGAATCTGTAACTTTTTTAGTATAGCACTTCATTAGTAGAATTCTGAGTGCAATTCGTATACCTCAGAGTTTATGTATTTTATCAGAAATAATATTGTTATTTTATTAATTTTAAAAATATTCCGCCTACGGTGGAAACTGGTGTTCACTATCTAGAAGATTGTTCACCCCTAAAGTGTTTCCAACATATAGGTTGACAAAATACATAAGTAATCTGAAAATCTATCAAACTTACTATTCTCCACTAATTTGCTATTTCATCCAATCACACTTTTAAAGGACTAACAAAAAATCAAATTTCTAAAAAAATAATACAAAATAACACATAAAACAAAAATTTCAGTACCATTAAAAGTTATTTGCAAGTTTTCAATATGTAATGTATTTAATCTCCTTGAACTAGTGATTAAAAAAACTAAAATTTTCAAATTAAAATAAAATTTCAATGTTACAAACTTATAATTATAGTATAAATTATAAATATTCTCATCTTTCGTACTTTGTTTAATTTATGCACTCTAATTTCTAAGATGTACGTAAAGAACATAATATGTTATAGTAATAAAATGTGTATACCCATATATGTTTTATTATTGTCTAAATGAGTGCATAGTGATAGTGTTTTAACTAGTGATGGATGGATACCACCATACTACTATTTGGTTGATACTTGATAACTATTGACTATTAACTATTTGAAGTTTTGAACTATTCAGTAGTATGATTTGTATAGTTTATACTTTATATTCAATTATTTGAAAGTTTATTACCAAAGTATTCGATAGTAGTGTAAAACTATTCAATATCTAGTCTAAATTAAAAATAAATAGTTGATGAATTTTTTTATAGGTAAAGTGGGTTTATTTTTAAGGTTAAATTATATTATATTGATATTTAAGAAAATATTTGTATTTATACATTTTTTATTCAATTTTTAGATGATCAAAAATTATCATAATTTGTAAGACTGTGAGAAAATGGCTGTTTTATTTTACTATGCATATTAACTCTTTCCAATATATTAGGAAATAATGTTATCTATATTAAATATACAGAGTTATTTGTTACTATTTACTTTAAAATGTTCAATACTTATATGCATTATATAATAATGATTATGTATTAAGTATATGTTTATGTAGAAGACTGTTAAATTTACCATGTTATTTATAAGTATTAATTAATTTCATTGTATTATTTTTATTAGTAGTTTTAGTTCAAAATAATTATTATTAGAGACATGATGTTCCGAATTGTTTTTCACTACCTAAACAGTTATGTAAAACTTAGAAAGTATCCAGAACTTTTTTCTACTTTCATCATTTTTTTTTTATTATTATAATAGTTTAACTACAGAATATGTTTTAAAAGTAAATTATTTTTTTTTTGTTTATGTATATAATTTATTAAAATTAAATTAATGTTTTGTATTGTATATTTTAATTTTGACCATTTAATCATTGATGGCTTGGTTTAAAAATCATATTTTTTGTATAAAATGGTGAATATTTTTAATTTATATTATGCCAACAGATTTTGATGTGGAAATATATATGTCAATGCTTTAAAAATATTCCTATTTCTCTATTAATATTATGGGTTTGAATGGTACCTACTTGGTAAATCAAAAGTGAACATTTCTTTACAATTTTAACTAAATTTCTTAAACGCATGAAAATAAAATAGGCTAACAATATTAATATAATAATCATGTCCATCTAAATTTCTTATTTAATTTATACTTTTGTTACTTTGTCTATACTTAATAGTAATATAATAATAACCCATTTGTATAGAGTAAAAATTAATAATTCAGACAGTATTGATTACTTTAGTTCGTTCAATTATATCTATATTTTTATCGATTCCCTCATTTGTTGTTTTTTCAGAAAAACAACAAGACAATCATAATTTTTACATATTGTTGTTGCCATGAAAAAACCTCTAATGTACTATGATTTTTCAAGAGACACAAAACACATTAAAAAAAAAACAACAGAAACAAATTTATGTTTTGTAAAAATATATTATAACCTTTTA
Source organism: Pemphigus obesinymphae (assembly GCA_025469235.1). Lineage (NCBI taxonomy): Eukaryota > Metazoa > Arthropoda > Insecta > Hemiptera > Aphididae > Pemphigus > Pemphigus obesinymphae. The sequence continues at coordinate 47,690 of JAIPRL010002565.1, forward strand.
TATTGAAAAAAAAAAATGAATGATCAAAAACAATAATTAAGGAAATATTTAAGTATTTATAATTATTTCACCACATAAGAGATTTAATCATATAGTTTTACTGTTGCATTTCAATACTTCCGATGACATTTTTACCATGTATCTAATCACATCGGAGGTAATGCATAGTAGCAAGGTAGATTAAAAATACTTTTTTACTTGCTATTTCAATGGTACCAAAATATATTATTCAATATCATATCATCTTTGTTTGATAATTATTTTTGGAAATATTGTTGATGAGACAGCAGATTTTTTATAGGAATAATACATTTTATATATTTACGAAAATTAATAATAAAATGAAAAATGGACAACATTCTCAAGTTTCAATTTTAATATTAATATAATATCATAGGCATATGATATTTTATTTTGTGTCTTTGTGATACTAAAATATTGTAGATTTCTTTGGTTAGTTAGTTAACTGACAGCAGACACAAGTAATTTTACAAGTAGCTAAGTATTATTGATTATATATCACAAAGGTTAAACTAATGTGTAATTTTTTTGGTATGTTGCAAACTTCCTTGATAACTCTAATTATCCGGTTTATGGGCACTGCTAATCATGACCCTTCTTTTAATTAAAAAGCTAGTTCCAGTGACTTTCAGCCAGTTTTTTCTTTTTTTAGTTTAATTTTAGTAATTAAATAGATTGCTGTTCTCATATTTTTGGGCTCGTCCCATAATAAATAAATATGTTTGTTTGAACATAGGTACATAAAATCTATATTTGAAAACATAATTTTATTTAAAATTTTTATAACAATAAAAATATTGGAAGATATGTTTTGAAAAATACCGTTACTTTTATGTTACATTAAATAATAAATATTTTACATTTTTATTTTCGTGGTACTGCTGGTTGTTTAACAAATTTCAAATCTTCAAAAACCGAATTAACTGAAAATTTTAATTTAGTATTTACTATTTTATTTATTTCAATGTTAATTACTCGTAGTACTAATATATCAATTTTTTAAAGGTCTTTATTTCCAGGAGTGGAAACCTCGGGGATATCTATACCGATGTTCAGGGTCAACGATACCCCGGAGGTATTGACGAGGAATTCTACTTTTTTGTTGGCGGAGTAGACCATGCCGTTTGGGCCAAATAAGCGGGTGGATTACTGGTTTTGTGTTTAAGTGTGATTTGTTTGGTTAATATAGAGAATTTGGGTCTAGTGCGTCGATGAAAGAGTTTCATTTTTGCTTTTGCTTTAGGATAACCTTTGAGGTCTGTGGCTTCACGTCAGGAATTTCGCCTATGGAGAAGTGAATGAGATAGTTTGCAGTAGTTGGGTTTTTATCGTTTAGACCAATCAAAAGGTCCGACTATTTTGTTTGACTCTGGGTGACGGATTCACACTGGTTGATTCTCGGTCTCCCTGAGTGCGTCCAAAAGTCTTCTTCAGTACACAGGTCCCGCGGATGTTGCCCACATCGTCTGGCAGTCCCATTTTCTAACGGTCGCCCGGATGATAGGTGCGTTTCTCGTATGGTCGGTGGTCAAACAATTCTGGGGCTTCCGATTAAGAGAACTGATTCGAAAGGCGATCCGACACACTCTTAGTTACAAGATCTTCAGCAGAAAGCTCACCCTTCGGAGACGGCCGGTGGTATACACATTGTGTCATCCCTGAAGATCGGTTGTCGCATCGACGTTTCTGAGACATCTCAAACTCAGTTTCACATTCTCTCAAAAACGTTCTATATATTATACAGTCTCATCAACCTCACTTTCTACTCTCCGGCCAACGTAACCGTTATATAGGTACAGTTTTTCTACATCTCCGAAAAAAACAATTCACTCATCATCTTACACAACTTATCATAGGTAAAAGCCTGACAAGAGCACATGGGCCCATAAGGCCGTCCGTTTTGCAATGCAATGCAATTTGTTGATATGGGGAAAGGAAGAATTTTCTGTTCTTTCGAACAATTTCTTGGCATCCTATAGAATTGAATCGTGTAAAGTGGTGAGCTGGGAAGAGTTGTTTGGAGTTTAATTTTTGTTGGTATAGGACTTCTTATTTAGAGTAGGATATAACATTCCACGAGTTCTGGTAGCTTTGACTACAGTGTTTTATAAATGTCTGAAGGATAGGTTTTAGTCCAAGGTGATTCCTAGGTATTTGACTGTAGACGATGAGGGAATTACGTGACCCTGAATGCTAAGATTTGGACATTTGCTTGTAAAACGTTTATTGAAAAGGATGATCATGGTTTTAACTTTTAATGGAATTTACCTCCGTTTGGTGAACCAGGTTGAATGAAACGTTGATTTGGTTTTGAATCCGGATGATAGCCCGTCTGGGATTACAGTCGTACGCGGTGAACACGGTGTCGTCTGCAAAGAGGGCTATACTAGCTTTTGGAGTTGTTATGATGTCATTGGTGTAAATTTGGTACAGAGTTGGAGAGAGGCATGATCCTTGTGGAACATCTGAGAGAATGGGTCTGCTGTTCGATACAGTGTTTTCTGTTTTGACGCGATACTGTCTATTTTAGAGGAAGGACTTTATAATATTAATAATAAGCATGGGGTAGCCATCAGAAGTTTGTGAAGTAAAACCGTCGTGCCAGACTTTGTTGAACGTCGAAAAAGACGGCAGCGGTTACTTCTTTGTTATTGGCGTTAATACTGAGATGAACAAGTTGAAGGAGCGTCGAGAGTTGTCTCCTGAATGCAAATTACTCTTGTATTTGGATATCGATGGTTGTCTTTAGTTAAAGTAAAATTATTTTCTCAAATAGCTTGGATAGACATGAGAGAAGGGCGATGGGACGGTAATTGGCCAGCTGGTTATTGTCTGGTTTCGGAATGGTATAAATAATCGCCTGTTTCTATTGATCGGGATAGTAACTGAGTCTTAGGCAACCATTGAATATACGAAGAATGGTTATTATTAACTGACTTGACTTGCTTTGTGGGGGGGTACTCTGTCTCAAGCTTGTGTTTCTTCCAGAGGGTCGGATGTTTAAGGAGTTGTGAGGTAGTGAGGGGGTGAATTTATGGTTTTAGAATTTTAGAATTTGAGAGGACGGTTTCTTTTGTGGCCGTTAAGAAGGCCGGGGCGGGTTGAGATTGCCTTGATGTGTGGAAAGGGGCACGAAGTGATCGACTGTTGGAGTTTGGTGGAGGTGGCATTTGAAAATTCGAGAATCGACGGGATGTTGGTCATTATTAAGTTTTTGGGGGCGTATTTAAGTGCGGTGTTAGTGATGCCGTCGGCTTTTATCCTCCTTCTCCAAAATCTTCGAACGGCTAATCCTATTGCGAACTCCAAAACGTCATCGGTCCAAATATACGCCAGGAACAATTCGCCTTCCGTCATCACCACTCTACCACTCTTCAACTTGTCAAACTGACCGACGAATTATGCGAAAACTTCAACAACAGGAAAACAACCCCTTCAATTTTCCTAGACATCGAAAAGGCGTTCGATCGTGTGTGGCATGAGGGCCTAATTCATAAGATACACCAGCAAGGAACTCCAATCCACCTCACAAAACTTGTAGCCTCCTTCCTAAATGGCAGACAATTTAGAGTCCGGACCGAAAACACAGTATCATCATACAGACCCATCTCAGGTGGAGTCCCCCAAGGTTCTTGTCTGTCCCCCCTTCTATACTTGATATTTATCAACGATATCCCAGTGTTAGCAAAATCCAATCTCTCTCTCTTTGCAGACGACACCATGTTCCACAACGTAAACATAAACCCAAAACGAGCCGCCATCCAACTGCAAAAACAAATATACGTGGCCGTTGCTTGGTTCACCAAGTGGTGCCTGCTCATCAACACACAAAAAACAGTCGCAATTCATTTTAACCGATGAAAAAACAGCCCAGAAGGTATCAGTCTATAAGGTCAACAAATACCATGGTCTACATCGGCCAAATACGAATGGTTTAACCTCCTGGGCTCCCTTAAATCAAACCCAAATGGTCGCTCATCCTTCTACCAAATCAATAGAGGCCTCCTCCGGAAACCTCCTCCCTCTAACCCCCCAAAGCTAACAATGATTCATGAATTTACGATTCCATTGGAAAAGCTGAATTATTCCCTGACTCCATGCAATACCAATTCGTTGCTTCAAACTATTCTCTCCCCTACGACGCATTCATTCGCAATACCCTCTTCACCCACAACTCTTCCACTACACACCAAAAAACGGTCTTCTTCTCCCCCGGTGAAGTCCAAGACATCATTCGCAAACTTCAAAATCGTAGCGCCCCCGGCCCCGATAATATCTCAAACACTGCCCTTAAACATTTCAATAAACCCCTAATTCTTCACTTCTGCCGTATTCTCAACGGTTACGCTCGTCTCGAATATTTCCCAGATTCTTGGAAAAAAGCCCAGTAGTAATGATTCCCAAACCTGGCAAAGACCCAAATTCTCCCTCAAACCACCGTCCTATCTCACTTCTCAACACTCTTAGTAAGGTATTCGAATGCCTCCTTCTCACCAGGCTACAAATATTATCTTCCCCTCTCATTCGCCCCGAACAATGCGGCTTCAGACACCAGCACAGCACCACCCTCCAGTTAGTCAATGTCCTGGACAACATAATTTCTTCTAAAAATCTCAGTAAGAAAACCGCTGCAGTCCTCCTCGACGTCCAAAAGGCATTCGACAAAGTCTTTCATCCCGGCCTCATCTTTAAACTCATTTCCATAGGAATTCCCACCCAACTCGTAAACATCATCAAATATTTCCTCATAAATCGGAAATTCTCTATCAAGGTAGATAACCAATTCTCCTCCAGTAGGAACATATTCGCGGGGGTCTCCCAAAGCTCCTGCCTCTCACCACATTTATTCTCCATATATGTCAATGATCTTCCTCTCCACCCAAAAGCAAAGGTCGCACTCTTCGCCGACGACACCCTTCTCTACGCCACGAATATAACAAATTCCGCCGCTGCTTCAAACCTACAAAAGCAAATCAACCTAATCCAACTGTGGTTCAAACAGTAGAGAATCTCTATAAGCCCCGCCAAAACTTCGGCCATCTTCTTCACTAACAAATGTACCCAAAATACGCCAAAACTCAAACTCTACAATACCCCAATAAACTGGTCCCACTCTATTAGATACCTGGGAGTACTCATCGAGAAGAATCTAAATTTCTCATCCCAGATCAGATATATTTCAAACAAAACCAAAGCTGCTGGTAACTGACTTGACTTGCTTTGTGGGGGGGTACTCTGTCTCAAGCTTGAGCTTCTTCCAGAGGGTCGGATGTTTAAGGAGTTGTGAGGTAGTGAGGGGGTGAATTTATGGTTTTAGAATTTTAGAATTTGAGAGGACGGTTTCTTTTGTGGCCGTTGAGAAGGCCGGGGCGGGTTGAGATTGCCTTGATGTGTGGAAAGGGGGACGAAGTGATCGACTGTTGGAGTTGGGCGGAGGTGGCATTTGAAAATTCGAGAATCGACGGGATGTTAGTGGATTGACTGGTAACTTACTCTCCCCCATGCTTAACAAGAAAAGTCCCCTTTCCATCCGTACTAAAGTACACATCTTCAAATATTACATGCGCCCCATCTTAACGTACGCCTGCTCCGCTTGGGCCTCAAATATCTCCAATTCTAACTGGAAACTCATCGAAGCGATTCAAATTAAAACACTTCGCAAAATCATAAACCTCCCCCCTTACGTTAGCAATTACACCGTCAGGAAATCCACCAACATGCCGTCCATCTTCGAATTCCTAGGCTTACGCCTGAAATAAAATAATAAAATGTAATCGTACTACTATCATCTGCCTTCCTTGTTTTTTCCGGTCCATACTATCTTAGTTCATGGTGAATTCATACCGAATGCATGTGATTGAATTCCACATATTGCCACCTCTAATGTATAGTATCATTTATAAATGTTTTGGGTACTTTTATTTATGAAGAAGATGGCTGACGTTTTACAGGGGTTTATAGAGATCCTCCATTGTTTAAAACAGGGTTTGATAAGATTGATTTGTTTTTAGAGGTTTAAGCTGCCACGGAGTTGGATTTGTTAGTGGCATAGAGAATGGTATCGTCGGCGAAGAGTGCGACCTTAGCTTTGGGGTGGACAGGGAGGTCATTGACGTACAATGCGAACAGGTGGGGGAGAGGCAGGAGTCTTGGGGGACCCCCACAAAAATGTTCCTGTGATCGGAGAATTGGTTGTCAACTTTTATGGAAAATTTCCTGTTCTAGAGGAATGATTTGAAAATGTTGACGTGTTGGGTAGGGATTCCTATGGAAATAAGTTTGAAGATGAGGCCGGGATGCCAGACTATGTCGAAGGCCTTTTGGACATCGAGGAAGACCGCTGCGGTTTTCCTACTTCTGTTTTTGGCTGAAATGATGTTGTCTAGGACATTTATTAGTTGGAGGGTGGTGCTGTGGTAGTGTCTGAAGCTGAATTGTTCTGGGCGGATAAGGGGGGTGGAAAAGGTTTGCAGTCTGGTGAGGATGAGGCGTTCGAAAACCTTGCTGAGAGTGTTGAGGAGGGATATCGGATGGTGGTTAGAGGGAGATTTGGGATCTTTGCCTGGTTTGGGAATCATGACAACGGTGACTTGTTTCCAGGAAATCGGGAAGTATTCGAGGCGGGCTCAACCGTTGAGAATGCAGCAGATATGGAGGATTAAGGGCTTGTTGAGGGGTTTTAGGGCAGAATTTATGATAAGGTTGGGACGATAATGTCCGTCGAGATGACGGATAAAATTATTGTTGATATAGAGAGGGACAGGTTTCAAATTCAATGAACATTAAGACCGGTCATATTAGAGGGGCAGTATCCAAATCATGACAACGATGGCTTGTTTCCAGAAAACCGGGAAGTATTCGAGGCGGGCGCAACCGTTGAGAATGCAGCAGATATGAAGGATTAAGGGCTTGTTGAGATGTTTCAGGGCAGAATTTGATATAAGGTCGGGGCCGGGGGCGCTACGTTTTTGGAGTTCCCGAATAGTGTCCTGGACTTCACCGGGAGAGAAGATGTTTTTCTGATGGTTATTGGAGGAGTTGTGATTGTGGAGAGATTTACGAATGACGGAGTCGTAGGGGAGGGAATAATTAGGAGCAGTGAATTAATCTTGCATGGTATCGGCGAATAGTTTGGCCTTACCAATTGGATCGCTATGCTATGCTATTCTAAGATTAAGGTACTCTGTACCAAGCACTTGCTTTTAGACAGAGAGTCTGATGTTGAAGAATTTATGAGGTTAGTGGAGAGATTTTTCTAGAATTTTAGGGGGGAGGGTTACGAATTTTTCTGGAGTTTACTGGGCGTTTAGAGATTTTAACGATGTGGACGTAATGAGAGGAGGATATGGATTGGGCTAGGGATAAGGATGAAGATGTCAAGAAGTCGTTGAGGGATGGGATATTTGTTGAATGTCTGATGGTGTGGTTGCTAACAAACCATGGGAGGTCGCAGATTTTCTTGAGGGTATTAGATTGCACCGCTTCTATTTTGTGTCTGTTGGAAATTGAGATGTTAGATTCCCATGCTGGGCTGGCGTATGTGAGTATTGGGCGCATGTAGGTTTTATAAATGTACAGTTTGGTATTTATAGAAAGGGGGCTTTTTGGGTTTAAAAGAGGGTATAGAAGGTAATAACCTACTGCTTTAGTTTTGTTTATTTGGAGTTTCACGTGTTTGGAGAAGTTTAGGTTTTTGTCTATTTGGATACCTAAATATTTAATAGAGGGAGACCATATAATTTCGGAGCCTTTTATTGATAGAAGAGGGACTTTAGAGATGCCTTTGCCGGAGAAGTGAATTGCAGATGTTTTGTTTGGGCGTATTGAAATCCTCCACTGGTCAAACTAGGGTTGGAGGCGATTGAGTTGGAGCTGAAGATTGCGAACTGTAGAAGAATTTGATTTGCTGGAGGAATATAGAAGGGTGTCGTCTGCGAAGAGAGCGAGTTTGCAGCGGGGGAGGAGAGGAAGGTCGTTTATGTATATTGCAAAGAGTTGGGGAGACAGACATGATCCTTGAGGGACATCCGCCTTGATGGATTTGATGGATGAGGAATTGGTTCCCATTTTGATGAAGAAATTACGATTAAGAAAAAAGGATTTGAGAATGTTGATGAGCTGGGCAGGGACACCTAATGCAATAAGTTTGAAGATAAGGCCTGGGTGCCAGACTTTGTCGAAGGCTTTCTCGACATCTAGAAACACAGCGACAGATTTGAAACGTCGGTTGATGTTTGAGATGATGTCGTCAAGAACGTTAACTAGTTGGAGAGAGGTGCTATGTTGACGTCTAAACTTATTGGCTGTGTGGGTGTTGAGGCGAGTGAGTAAGAGACGTTCGAAAACTTTGGAAAGAATGTTGAGAAGGGAGATTGGGCGGTGGTTTTATGGGGAGAGGGGGTTTTTCCGAGCTTTGGGAGCATGATAACAGCAGCTTGTTTCCAGCAAGCGGGAAAGTACTCAAGGTGCGCACACCCATTGAAAATGCGACAGAGATGGAGAATAGTCGAGTGGCTGCAGTGTTTAAGAGCACTGTTAGAAATGGAGTCCGACCCTGGAGCACTTTTGTTTTTGAGATGAAGAATGGTATTTTTGACTTCTCCAGGAGAGAAGAAGATAATTTTTGGGTGGTTAGTGGAATTGTTGTGATGATGAACAGTTTCGTAAATGTAGTCGTCTAAGGGTTGGGAGGAGACAGGGACCTTAAATTGATTTTCCATGGATTCAGCGAATATTTCGGCTTTTTGGGCTGCCTCGTAGTGGAGAGGGCCATCTGAAGATTTGAGAGGGTTGACGGGCGGAGGTTTGCGCAGAAGGCTTCTATTGATTTTAAAGAATTGAGGCCGGAGGGCAGAATTGTTGCTGAGAGAGGAGAGTACATTTGACCAAGCGTTTTCACGGTGGGAAGAGAGAAGGTTTCTGACTCGATTGATTTGGGCGTTTGGTTGGGATTTGATGAAAGGGTCTCTGGATCTTTGCCAGATGGATTAGGCGGCGTTTCTAAGTGATCTCGCGAAGAATGTTTGGAGGAAGATCATGGCGGGAGTTGGATGAGCTGGTGGGAGAAGTACATAAGTTAAGAGTGGCAGAGATATGGTGAGTTAGGTGTTCGATGGCGAAATCGATTTATTTGGGAGACGAGATGTTTGGAGGTAGGAATTTAGAGGAATTCGTGAGAGATTTGTAGAGAATCCAATCGGTAGAGTGAGATGGCGAGGGGGGACAAATTTGGGCTGAGTTGTAAAATAATTCTAGAATGATTGGAGAGTGGTCAGAAGAGAGCGCTGAAGGATGGTTTACTAGGGAGAAGTCAAGGTGACCAACTTTCATCAAGGCGATGTCAAGAATGTCGGGGTGGTGACGAGGGTTGTCTGGGTAGTGGGTGGGGGATAAAGGGGAAGCTACTGTGAGGTCATGTCTGTTGTCAAGATAACGAGATAGGATGTTTCCAGATGTGTTGTTGGAAAAGCTGTACCACGAGGAATGTTTGAGTTGAGATCTCCAGCAATGATGGTGTTTATGTTGTTATCAAGGAGAGCATCGATGTCTGAAGTTTGGAGCTGGGTTTTTGGGTTCTTGTATACGGCAACAAGTCTTAGTTCCGCGTTTCCGAGTTGCAGATGGACAGTGGTATTTGTGATGGATGAGGTTGAGATTTTATGCGAATGGTGAATGAGTTTCCTGTGAATGAGGACCGCTGTACCTCCATGTGGAGCGTGGCCTGGTTTTTGAGATTTGTTTGTGAAGTAGGAATGGAAGTTGGGGAGATTGAACTGTCTAGCGTTAGATAGTTGAGTTTCATTTAGACTTGCTTTGTGGGGGGGGGTACTCTGTCTCAAGCTTGAGCTTCTTCCAGAGGGTCGGATGTTTTAGGGAGTTGAGACGTGATGAGGGGGCGAATTTA
>JAIPRL010002566.1:0-57605 GCA_025469235.1 Pemphigus obesinymphae
GTGATATGAGGAAGGTGGGAGTAAGTGAAGAAGATGCGGGAGATAGAGTTAAGTGGAAGTGTAGGATCAGGGTGGCCGACCCCAAATAGTTGGGAGAGAAGGCGAAGGAGAAGAAGAAGAAGAAGAAGAAGAAGACCTATAGGTATGCCAACTACAATAAATTTTCCATCTGCAAAACGATTTTTACACGAAAAAAAAAATTACCCTACTTCTAGCCAAATAAATATATACTGACAAAAAAAAACACTATTTCAAAAGCGTATAAAAATGATTGAAAAATGACAAAATATTATGAACATATTATGATATCAATATAATGCTAAGTTTCAAATTTCTGACAATATATAATTTTTGAATTTATAACAATTTTCGGTAGTTTACGGTCTTTTAGTTTAAAGAAAACTACTGGAAAATAGAAAAATTACCTCTTCAAAATACCAAGTAGAATTTATTTATAATCAGAAACCTCCATAAACGAAAACTCCTACTTATCTTCTTTTACCCAAAAATGTGTACAGGTACATTCATAAAAATAAAAAATTCGGTATCCATAAAATTTTTATTTGTTATTTTCCAATTTATAACAATATTTGTTGAAATCAGTAGTTTTCTTTTATGCGCAAGAAAATTATTGTGAAAATAAAAAGTTACCTCTTTAAAGTACAACTAGAACAAATTTTCTTTTAAAAAAGCTCTTTACCCTAATATAACTCCTACTTGACTCCTACCCAAAAATGGAAATATAATATATATATATATATATATAATTATAGTAGTACTAAGCAGAATTAGTTTATACATATGTATATATGTATATATACTAAAGACCTAAAGACGTGTAAGAGCCGTGCCTACCTTCAAAAAGCCCAGCTCGTATTGAAATTGGACCGGGCCGGACCGGACTTTTTTCAGTTTCACCATTTTTTGCGGGCCGAACCTGGGCTTTTCTTTTTGTACAACTTTTCTGGCTGGGCTAGATTTCGAAAAAATAAGTTAGGGCCGAACCAGGCTTTTTTAAATAATAACAATAATAATGTATTTATTATTTTGGTGTTGAGTTACTTGTAGAATTTTTTATAGATATAAATATTATATTTTTATCTGTTAAGTAGATATGTAATATGTATAAACTTTAAATCAAACTTAACTGCTTAAAAACCAAGAGTATGATGTCATCTTAAATTTGTATCAGGCCCGGTAAGGGCTTTTTTACAAATGTTTTTGGACCGGATTTAAGAAAAAATCCATGGACCAGACTAGCCTTTTTAAGCTCTTAGCTTTTTATTTGGGCCAGGCCGTGCTTTTTTTTACAACCGGCTCCAAAATGGTTGGCCCTTGCAGGTTTATAATACATGCAAACATATATAAAAAAAAACATCATTGTAAGATCACTAACTCCCTCGCTACGCTCAGAATCTAAAATTAAAAACACATAATTTTAAAACCAACACATTCCTCGCTACACTTAGAATAACAAATAACAAATAACTCAAATAACAAACAGTTATTTTAACTTTCGAGGTATAATAATTAATAATTCCATATAAAAAAAGTATGAGATCCCATTTAAAATGTAGATAATTAAACATAAAAGAAGTAAAAACTTTCACTAAAAATAATATTGTTTAAAATTAAAAAGTATCAAAATGATGTACGATGAAAAATGATATAATTTAATTTTTTTAATTTTAAATATTTGTTTATAAAAAAAGTTTTTAGATAAAAGTATTTTGATAATGATACCTATTGCATTAAAATTTAAGTTTTTAACAATTATAATTTATAAAAAAAAAGAGTTCGAACTTTTAATATTTGTTACATCTTATATTTCCTATTTTTAAATATTTTGAGACTTTAATTTTGTGGTACTTTGGGGTAAAATAACGAGGGGCAAGAAGTATGATAGTAAGCTTGCTATTTTGACAATCTACACATTATGTCTGGTACAAAATATATTTTGTCATTACTAGTGAATGAGTAATGAAATAAAAATACAAAGAGTGATAATAATTATTTATAATTAAGTGTGACTATTAAATGTTCAGTAAACCGAGATACCGCCGAAGAAAATGTAGTTCCATTCAGTCCCAATCATCAACTGGTATATTCATAACATTTTATTGTATTATGATTATATAAAGCTTTAATTGAATTTATTGTTCAATTTTTTTTTTTTTTTTTTATAGTTTTATTATAATTGACCAAATCGTTACAATATTTAAATATTTTTGAATTGACGTTTGCTAGTTTATATACGAATAAATACCTACCTGTTTAGTAAATAAAGCTAAATTTAGACGGTAACCTCTAAAATTGCTATATTTATATTATTTATATACCGAGGAGTGGGATCCAAAATATATATGGGGATAAAAAAAAAAAAAAGAGGTAAAAAGGGTCATTTGAGAAGCAATCGGGCGACACCCAATATTGATAATAATAATATATATAATAAGGAGAGACGCGCGTTGTTTAAACGTGCGAGCCATTATTGTACCACGTATATATATATATATATATATAGTAACATTGTAATATTATTATATACAGTTACGTATTTAGGACGTACGCGTGAGTCGATCACATCACCCGGTGATCCTTCGTCCTGCGGTATCCGAACCGTGTACGCGGTATATAAGCCTCTTTTATCATCACGGTCGTGTGGGTCCGTATCAATAATATGAACCGATTTGGATTGTCAACAATCGAGCAGGCGTGCGTTCGACAACTGTATATACAATCTCGCGTCCTCCGCCGCCGGTAAATTCCCTGGGGATATTAAAATTATCCTAAAAGGTTGGGCGAGCGGACTATACTAGACTCGGTTTATTCCCGCGTATATACACGTGTGCATATATTATATATATATATGTATATATGTGTGTGTGTGTGTGGTGTAACTCTGTTCACTTGTTCAGATTAAAATGCGTCAACAAAAGAACAGACACGCGGAGAAAAGAGAACGAGAGACACTATACATATATATATATTATATATACTACCGTATTATACGTGTTAATGTTTATAGGGTGTCCCGGGTTTTAACGACAAAACCGTGGCCGCAAACTCGTGATTTCGTCCAGTATAGAATTGAAAAATCATTCCGTGTTTCGTCAAAATATTGCCTTGTACACGGGAAACGATGTATGTAGGTTAGGTGTACCTAACGAATCAGATGGTCAATTTTGAATTTATCGATTTCACTACGATATGCGTGTTTGTGGGAGGGGGAGATCACTAGCTGTGACCCATAAAAGTAGGAATTAATTCGAGTCGACAAAATATTTCCTGGTGAAAACCATTTTTTGTTTCTATGTAAATATCAAAAAAAAAATAGTACTTATTAAATTATAGATTTTATAAGGTGCCGTATAAATCTCGTGATGGCGAAGTAGACTCTGCAATAAATTGAAATTTGAGCTCGATAGCTACGTCGAAGACTGAAAGAAATCCGTAAAAGTCCGCAGGGACGAGACTACATAGGAAGTGTGTTACAGACCCCCTCCCCCCCATTTCGAAAGTAGTCGGTAAAACGAAATTCAATCTCGGCAAAAACCGAAAGTTGATGGCTTTTTTTTGCTTATATTTCCCACGTTTTGTTGGAGTATTTCGAAAATTTTTTACAGGGAAATTATAAATTGTTCGGTATTTGGTCGGTAAAATTGGAAAAAAAGTTGATGCCTATTTTTTCTTATTTTTTGCGAGACGTCGCCCCAGAAATACGTCTTCGGCGGCTCGTCCCTGAAAGTTCGATTTCAAGAAAACACTAAATAGGGTTTTTTCAAATTTCAATCGCCGCTTGACGACGAAATGCGTTTATTGTCAAAGTCTTGCCGTTAAAACCTGGGACCCGGTACACCCTGTATGTACTAATGTATGTCTACGTATATATTCGTACGTAAACTATATAAGTATATATGTATATATATATATATATATATGTCGTCGCGGGGAGATTGATCAAGAGACAGAAATATATAGACACATACATACAGATTACAAAAACACAAAGAGAGAGAGAGAAAGAGAGAGACGAAAACACACACACACCGGAAGAGTTTCCGTTGTGCGCGTATATATGTGTGTGTGTATGTATATATATATATATGTATATAATGTATTCAACCGAGGCGGAGACGGGATTAATGCGGAAAACGTTTTCCTCCCTTTACGCCACGTTAGACAACAGACATCAGCGCAGCATCCCCTTGTCATCCCTTCAACCCACCCGGCAAGACGACAACATATACCTTTTGAATAAGCTCTGTATACGTATATCGCATCGCAGGGTATAGCGATATGTGTGTGTGTGTGTGTGTGTGTGTGTGTGTGTGTGTATGTGTGTGTGTGTACAGGGAAAGCGCTTATATTTAATATAATAAGACGCACATTTCGTCTCACACAACCTTCTCCTCCGCACACAAAGCGCGTTATTATTGTTCCATCCCGAAATTTCTACTCGAAAGGACGTTATTTTATTTACCGTATTTATATTATAGGTAGGTACCATCATAATATATCCGTCTACCCCTCTGCTACGTACGTAGTCAGTAGTCACACACAGAATATGATGTATAGCCCCGTGTTTAAGGAATTTAATGTCATCAATTTGCATTTATACGTATATAGTATGTACATTGTACATTTATATGGAAATGCGTGTAATATGTATATATAATACGATCAACGGATGACAAAGACGCACTTTTCTATTGTGTGGTAAACTATGAAGGTTCAGAAGCTCGCCAGTATCAAAAAGCGATCATATACTGCTATATATATAGGTACACAAAACATATAAATGAAATTCGTACTAAAAGAAAGGGGAGAAAACCCCGTTTCGTTTCGAAATAAAAATACAAATCTGTCCGAATATATTTTACAAGTGTCGTGCGATGGAAGTCGCTGCAGGTCTTTTGTAGCTGGACAGGATGGTATCTGATATTATGGGGCGAGAACTATACAAAAAATAAGTATCCCTATTTATTTTTCCCGTCTGCAATGAAACAGGACGAACTCGTAGAAAACTTTAGTTCAAATGTGACAACAACATTGTAAAAACTTAAGGCGTCGCCTGATCATCTGTAGCGGTTCGTTAACCATGGAAATTATCTTAATTAACGTGCCCATCTCTGAGGTACGGGTCGACGTCCGATTTCCTCGCTGCGAACGATAAAACGGCGAATGAAATTTGTCGAGAACTGTGTGCTGTACACTGCAGTGGTTAAAGTGGAATATATTTGCAGGGGGGACTATAGCTAATGTAAAAAAAAGGCGTCCCCTGAACCAATACCTTAATATTTTTTAAAATATTTATATAAATTTAACTTTTAATCCATGTTATTATTGACCTAATTTGTAAAAATTTATCACGGACGTATATACCTATATTATTATGTATAATGTACATACTCCGTGGTTATAACTTTAAAATAGGTATATTAATTACCTATATTCCGGCCAAGGAGAGAATGTCTGGAGAACAAAGAAAAATCGAAATAGTTTTTTCTATAATATAGATCTTGCATACAATTTGTAACTAAATACCATTTTTTAAACTTTTTTTTATTTAATTTTTGAATATTATGTACAAAAGAACAAATTCAGTCTCAACTTTTAATTAAACATTTAGAAATATAAAAGGGACTATATACTAAAGGGGACGCCAAACTCAAGCTAAGCAAAGAAGGGGGACCCCGTCCCTTTCCGTCCCCCCTCACTTTAACCACTGGCTGTACATACGGAACAAATATTACGAGTGTTCAGTTGATGTGAAAGTATAACGCGAAATGTTTTTAGAAAGGGACAGTGCATATTGTCTGAACATTCGTGCAGACGAATGAAACAGTGTTTGAATAAGGCGGGCTTTAATTTTCACAACAGATGGACGTGGTCGACGTAGTTCAAGTGACTCTTCAAGCCGATCGATGAATTGTATATATGACAAGTTTTCTCCGGTTCAAAATCGGCCGTTGGTCAATTGCAGTCAACATCATCTCAAAGGAGTTGAGGTGATAATTCGATAAAAGTTTGTGCAAGTGTGTTCCTCAATCGTTAATCTAACACTGTTCACCCGTTCATTTGCCTAAAACATTTTGCACCACTATCACACCGTCCGGACACTGATCGAGCTATATAGCATGCAATTTTCATTGAATTTCGTTCATTCCGGCTCTCACTTCAGAGGTGGGGATGTTAGTTAAAGGAAGTTCCATGGTTAATGAACAGCTGTGCCCGACCTAATGATGATCGGAGACGCATCAAATTTTTACACTATTGCCAATACATCCCAACTAAAGTTTCCTATAATAGAAGTCAGTTCATCGGCTCCATTCTAGATGGAGAAAATAAACAAAGAAACTTATTATCTGCGAATTTTTAAAGTAAATAAGTAAGTTGTTACTAATTTTTCTCGTTAAAATCGATAATATCAAAAATGTGCTCCAATTCGATGCAAAGAAAACATATTCACAAAATATTACAGAATATTCTGTGATTTATTGAAGATTTCAAAATTGAAATATTAAGAGCACAGAAAGTAGCCTTAATGTATAAGGGCCTAATCACGCGAAAAAACTTACAAGCTTTATAAAAAAATGTCGTTCAGATACAGATGGTGGAAGTTGGTCCATCATTCCTTCAGTTCTTGAAACCCTCCTTCAGGATGGTATATAAATTATATTACAATTTTTAAATTTTAAAACAAAGATAAATCATTGTATTCAAAAAACAATTCTAAACGATTGTATATTTTGTTATCGTAATTCCGAAAAAATAAATCTAAAAATCTAAAATCTAAAAGATCTAATAAGATCTAAAATTTTGATATGCTCACATTTTAATATTATCTATATTGCTATATATATAGCAGAGATGGGCAACTAGCGACCCACGTGCCACATCCGGCCCGCTGTCTCTTTTTATCCGGCTTGGACTGTCTTTCGACATTTTTATCATCGAAAAGTTTATGATTTACTATGATTTACTTCAAATATAGTAAAATAGCCTAAATTGTATCTCGGAAAAATTATCAATAATAAAACACATAATATTAAACTTAAAGATATTAGTTCATATCATAGGCATAAAATATATTAATGAATTTGTTTCACATAATAAAAAAAATCAACTTTATATCTGGCTCGCAATCATTTTAAGTTTCAAAAATTGGCTCTTGAGTTACTTTGAGTTGCCCATCCCTGATATATATAGTATATATTATGTTATTATACAGTAATATAATCATAATTAATTACAGTAGATACATATGTACCTATATTACACTGAACTACCGAAGCTTCGCTCAAAAAGAATCATTTTATCGAAATAATGTGTATTTTAATGATATCCACCATACAAAATAAAAAAATATCCATCACCGGTATCCTACTCGTTGAACAAAGTGTTGTGCCAAAGAATAGCAAAGTGGCGCCTACTTGCACAGTTTTTTAAAATATAATGTTAGAGCAATTAGCAGTATTAAATTTCCAGACCTATAAATATTAAAAATTATTAATTTATTATATTATCTACATAAAAACTGCAAGGGGAATAAAATTTAAAGTGTCTATAAAATATAAATAACCCAATAATGAGTAAATTACTAAAATTTGTTGAAAATGTCATCACGTTACATTGCTTAAAAAAAAAAACATTTTAAGTCTCATTTTCAATTTTTCTGTGTTTTTATTATTTTACGAATTATAACAAAAATCTATTTCGTCAAATATATTTATGTTTTTGTACAATTTCCCCATGATTTTATTTTACGCGTGGAAACCTATCGGGAAAATAATGAACTCTCTAAGTAGGTATACCAACTAGATGACATTTTCTATCAGAATGATCTAGGAATACTGCAATTGTTGCGATAAACTGAATTTTTCAAACAAAACTAAATAGTAAATAGTATAGGTATATATTATCATATCAGATAAATTCGTCGACACGTTTCATAACGAATGAATATTCAGACTACATTAAACTCGTCGAAAACATTTTGTGCAATCGCAACGAAGTGTTGGACTGGGGACTTTTCATATTATACAAATGCAAATTATTAGGCATAAAGTCAAAAGTCAAACATACACCACGGGCCAAGAAGTTTTGCTAGAAGGCTAAAATGTCGCAGAAACAACGGCTGGCAGCTTTTGGCAAAAGTAGATTTAAAGGTCAAGGCTATGGTGAATTTTCAGAAAAATAAACGGTACCCAACAAGGGTGGTAAGGTAGGTATACCCATATACCTATTTATTATTTATATGTGTTTTGTAACTGAAATACTTATTTAGCATTAATATTTTTTTATCTAACCCAATATCGTAGGTATCTATATATATATAGTAGATATACAATTTAACAATATTAATAATACTAACATACACTAACGTAATAAACCTATAATATCTATATATATAGGTACTCGTAAAACATGAATTTCAGAGTTCAAATACAGTTTTCAATTTTTATTAACGACTTTATTTACCTTTAAATTATAGTATATATCTTTGTAATATATTATATAAAAGATGTGCAAGTGTTTTTATTCCCCCTTATACCTACCTACTTATTTTAATTGTTGAATACGAGGAAACGTCGGAATAATTGAAAATAATATATATTTCCAGTAGTTATTTTTTTTTCAAGAGATATTTATATTTAGACCTGTAATCATAATATTAAGAACCGGTTATGACTGTTAAAAAAACGCCTAATCAATGGCCAATGCACTATGCATTTGTATGTAAAAAAGAAAATTCGGCCAAAGGGGGAGGGGGGACAGTTGCCTCGTCCCCTTCCTAAAAAGTGGTCATTGAATACTAGATGAATGCAGGATCGACCTGGGCACGAGTCTAAATTGACTGCTATTTCTAGCTGTTAGTTCAACAGCAGAATATTACACCGAAGAAAACATGACGACACGAGCCTCAACTGCACACGGCTATGCACACGTATTGAGCTACATAGCGACACGATACGATACCAGGTGATATTTGTTTGTATGATATGTCGATATAATATAGGATTAATGATTATTCTTACAGGATAGGTATAGTGATTAATTATAGCAAATACATTTGCAGGATATAATGGCTTAGAATGTAAAGGTTAAAATTAATTTTATCTTGTAATCAACATTTTCTATTTAATATTCTTTTTGAGTAGTATTTTGAACTTTTAAATAGCACAAAATTTGCTCTAAACACGATATTTCTATGTATAAGTAGATAAGTAGAGCGAAGGTAATCTCTTTTGGTATATTTATCCGGCGTTACATTTAGTTGTAAATTGTAATATATATATATATAGTGATCGAGGCCTTAAACCTTTGTATATTCGTCTTCTGACACACAAAAATGTAACTATTATAGCCATTATAGGTACTTGGAAAACTAAAGAAGTAATACTATGAAATACTTACCTCTATTTTAAAATTTGCAAATTCCCCGAAGTTTCCTGATTACAGGAATGATTAATATTTTACCAACTTATCATGTGTTTGATAATAATAATAAAAAAATAATTTAGGGTACAAAACTATTAGAAATTCGAAGTGTTTATAGTTGTTAAAATAATTTTTTATCGTCGCAGTGATCAAAATTACCAACATTATTATTACCTACTTATACCTACTATTGTACCTATACCAAAAAGTATTTTCGTAATTATTTAAATACCTAGTTGTCACTTGTCATGGTTACCGTTTTTTTTTTTTTTTTTTATTATAATATTATACCGAACTTTGCTCAGAATTGGCTTTCTAATGCAATAATTTATTTTACTTTCAAATTTTAAATAATAATAATAATAATACGCTATCCTGTCCTAAAAGGTACGATGGACCAACTTCCACCATTTGTATATTTAAACGACTTTTTATGTGGCAACCTATACTGGCTTTTATATACTTTTGATTTGATATTTCAACGATGTATTTTTCTGAAAGTATAGATGTACGTATCGATGATATCGACTATTGAATTAACAGTTAATTATTTATTAAAATTTATAGTTTAAACGAGCGGAGTAGTGTGAGGTATGTTCCTAAATAAATTATTCTCCATCCTTCCTCGTATTCGATGATTCTTTAAATGTTATTTGTATAAATATTTATCTATATATTTATTATATTATCGTTAAACTATTGGTTCGATATTCTATATTGATAGATATAAAATATATTAAATATCATAATATATTAAGTCTAAAATATAAGTTACTGTTTAAAAAAAAAGTATACAAATTAAAAAATTATCGAGATAAAAATGACTTACATTAATTATTATTTTTTGTAAAATATGTAGATCACTATTTCAAAGTTCAAATCGTTGAAAAGAAAAATCGAGAATCATCTAAGTTGTATTAGTTAAACATATACGATAAAATAAAACATAATAAAAATCAATGAAAAAATACATGTATTTTTTAGTAAAAAGTTTTTTCACAGTTTAACTTTCACTTGTCTACCACTACCTATAATTTAGGTAATATTATAGTATCTATTGTATTATATTATATTTGTAGGTACTCTTTATCGGAAAACAGTAAATCTTTATTCGATAATACATATTAACGTTATAATAATATGTCAATTTCGGACTTCTCGAATTCTCCCACGTTTTCCAGATTTCTACATAGCTGGAGTTAGGTGTACAGCTAGTGGCGACTTGTGAATGGCCTACACAATATTAGGTAAAGCGTATGCTTTTCACCACTCAGGTTTATAACTAGTGAGTATAATGGTTTTATCGGAACTTTATTTTCACTTTAATACATTCTGGTTTAATGTTTCATCGACCAAAAAGTACCTATAATCATACCGATAAACATATTTAACTATTGCTCATATGGGCCCAATGACCGTCATATAAGTGTACCTGTACGTATATTATATACTTGTATACTGTATATAGTTTATACATAATATATTATATATGGTTGATTTTTTCTACTCGTTTCACTATTTACATATTGGAATATTGCATAATATAATGTTCAACTAATTATCATAATATTATACAATATAATGTTATACTTACACCACTTCCATAAAATACGTCGACATACATATTATAATAAAAAAAAAAAACACACACACGTACAATATGCGTGCGAACATCATTACCTATTCATTACATATACGTGTAGGTACTTGAACCGTTTGCCAGTGTATAACTTATAATACGCATAATATACAGTATTTCTTTATTGCTATTATTGTACACTTTGTTCCGACCTACTATTTGACGAATTACAGAATGAATGTGATTATAATTACATTTTAATCTTTATTCGACAAAGGAATGTCGACTCGTTAGCGGTGGTGGGTTGAAAACGTATTATACATTTATAATATGTATAACAATAGCGTTTTTCATAACGTATAAAACTAAAATTAAAAAAAAAGTTGTCATCATATAGATGATGGAAGTTTGTCCACATCGTCCTTTCGGTCCTCAATATAATAGTCTTGTATTAGGTATAATTGTTATTTCAAATATGAAAGCAAGAATAAATCATTATATTTCAAAAGGCGATTTTGAGCAAAATTCGATATAATAATATAATTACAATAAAATAACTAAAAAAAGGTAATCATGACGGTCTTATTTGTTTTTCTCCTACATTTATAAAAGTTTCTATAAGTACTCGACTCCTCCTACACAAAAACATTTATATGGACATATAGGTACAAAAAAACACATTATCTTACAACCAATACATTTTTCGCTTCGTTCAGAATCTATATTATCTAAAATGAATTATATATTGGCTCTTTAGACTATAATATCATTTTATAAAAGTTACAAATATTATTGTAGGTACAAAATAAAAATTTATAACATAAAAAAGATTAGGTAGAACTTCGCACGCCAGATAGGATATAGGGTGGAGGAAGTTGGTCCTTCATCATCCTTTCGGCCCTCGGACAAGATAATGTATTATTATTATTTTAGATTTGAAAGCAATGATAAATTATTGCATTCGATAAATACGATTCTGAGCATTGTAATTGAAACCCACCTGAATGTATGTACAGTGAAGGATCTAGAAGTCAATTTTTTTTAGGGGGGGCCCTGGTGGCGAAATCAGTTTCAAAAATTGATAAAAATAAGCAAAAAAAAAGTGGTTAAACCTATGGTATGTATAAATACATTATATAAAAACCTCTCGTGACTTTTTTGGGGGGAATTTCTCCTATTCCCACCCCCAGTAGATCTGCTCCTATATACATATATAGGTTAGTTACACTGTATACGTATGTATACGGTGTATGTAGGTAAGTCATATATAAAAGGGAGTTTCCCTTAATTAGATATAGTTTATTATACTTATGTACGTATACACTATGTCTGTATGTGTATGTTATATAATTTTTATTTGATTATAGAATATCTATACATACCACAACTAAGGAAAGTACTATTAGGTAGAAATTTACGTTCCAGATTTGACATTATTAAACCTAATGTAAGAATAAACGTTCAGAACAACCAACAAAAACAAACTAAAAATAGAAGTTTCATACAAGAATTCAAAATAGGTGAAAGAGTGCTAGTAAGAGATTATGTTAGAAAAAAATGATAGGTGTAGGGAATGATTACAAAAAAAAAAAAATAGGAAATGTACTATAATATGGTTGAACTGGAAAATGGTACAGCATGTAAAATGCATACAGACCAATTAATAAAAACTAATTTAGTAACAAGTGAGACTGAAACTAATGATGAATATGAGCAAGAAGGATATGAAAAAAATCCAAAAAGATGAAATAAGTGGCGTTAATTATGAGAGCAAGCAAGATGGTGAAATAAGTGATACTATTAGTGAAAACAAGGAAAGTATGAATAGGGATGAACCAATAATAAAACGTTCTATAGGGACTATCAAACCAGTTATAAAATTTAATTTATAATGTTTGTATTTATTGTATTCTTATTTGTATAAGTTTACTAATACTATATTAAATATTTTGTTGTATAAATTAATTCGATTGTAAGAGTACTTAACACTAATAATCTAATTGTCTATTAATATTTAAAAAAAGGAAGTGTTGTGACATCTATATTAATGTAGCTATTAAGTATGTAATGTTGAGGTTATGTTTATTTGTTACATTAATTTCATATTTTTCCCAATAGTAAAATTAAAGTGTAATCAATAAAGTTAAATAATACAGTATTAAAAGTTTATTTATTTGTTATAAGAGTAGGTATTACCTACCTATTTAAGAGGACGCCACACCAACAACTTTTCAATGAAAAACTTGCATTAGCATTTTTCATTTTTATCAACTTACAAACATGTTAGAAATACAAAACAAAAAACAAATTATAACTAACAACATTATCTAGCGACTGATGGAGCTGATTTTTGATATCTACATGTATTTTTACACGTTTTCTAAGCTGTTAAAATATCGGTTTTTAATTTTTTTTAACAGTTTATAAAATGTGTAAAAATTTACATGTCAAAATTCGGCTTCATCAGTCGCTAGATATTTTTATTCTTTATTCTTTATTTTTATTTCATCTTTCTACAATATTCTCAAGTTGATAAAAATGAAAAACGAGTAAACATGATTTTTTAAAATAAATATCGTGATTACACGACAATTAAAAATGGTACTAACACAACCCTATACAACCCCTTAAAAATCGGGTGTGTGGCGTCTTCTTAAGGGATAGAACAGTCACAGTGCTTGTATGTCAGTTCACAGTAGACGGTTACATCATACATTTCTCCACGTTCATCCCGTATATAGACAGCGTCAAGTTGTAGGTACGTTACGATTAAAAAAAAACGTATTTTGGCGAATCGATGTTTAGTTGATTAATTTTAAAATACGAGGCTTCTTGAGGTGGTTTATTACATAATACATGATAAAATGTTGTTATAGTTTATTATTTGATGCATTCATTGGTTTTCTTATCGTTGTTGAATATTGTTTGAAATTTAAATAATAACAATGCATTTATTAAACCATGATTGAAATAATATTACCATTAGTAATCGTGGATTTGTGATGGAACCTGCAATTCCACTGTTTTTAAATTCCTTACTAAATGTGCCATTTAACTATAAAACACTGATTTTTCTTTTATCGATTAATTTAAAAACGAGGATGTTGGCGCCCCTTTTCCTCGTCTTCATGGAATAGAAAAAATACCGCCCGACAATAGGCACTAAATTCGTAAACATCTGTTCTTTTAACCTCTTAACAATTTTTTTTTAAAATGCAATCAGCCCTTTTTTACTAGGCCAAAGGAATAAAAATATATTCTTTTTCTTTTATCCATCGAAAATTCGAAAAGTTCCTTTCTATACTACCTATTTAACACCGTCCGATCAACCAAAACTTCATTATGGCTCATAGAATATTTCATAAAATCGTAAGTATCTGAGCCCTAATTGCGTAGGTCGTGTAGTTGCGATTACTTGTGTATTATATATTGTACTATATATTGAGTTAAATTGGAAATATCGGTTTTCCACTATTGCGAAAGAAATAAATAACAATTTACGTTAATTTGTTAACAGAACAATATCTCCCATTACCTAATACGTACATACAGTGCAGAAACGCGAAAAGTGACGTTGATTCCTGGCGATGGAATTGGTCCTGAAATATCGGCTGCTGTACAGAAAATATTCGAAGCTGCAAAAGTAAGTACAATATTTTTTGTATATATTATGGTTGTGTAATTTAATTACCACAATTTAATATCTGATAAATTCTCTTAATTATATACATTATAAAAACTTATAACAATAGTGAACATGCAAATCACGCTTGGATGTTTCCAGTTATTATACTGTACTCGGCAATCAACCAAAATTGATAAAAGGTTTTGATCACAATGATGTTGAACATGGTGATTTACTAAATAAAATATTTGTATTATTTTAACCAAAGTTGTATTACCTATTATTAATAATTATATTCAAAGATTGCAAGTAAAAAAAAAAAAAATAAGAAAATCTATCTGGCGTTAAAAATTTTACAAATATTCAATATTAATACCTTTAAAATTATTGGATTCAGTATAATGAAAACAAAATGTTTTTCTTTTAGACTCCAATTGAATGGGATGTAGTTGATGTTACTCCAGTAAAAGCCCCAGATGGTACAATGAAAATACCATCTAAAGCTATTGAATCTGTGAATACAAATAAAATTGGTCTAAAAGGACCTCTTATGACACCTGTTGGAAAAGGTCATCGTTCATTGAATTTGGCACTTAGAAAGTAAATATCCTAATATTTAAATTATATGTTTTTTTTTCATTCATAATTATATTTTTCTAGAGAATTTAATTTGTATGCCAATGTGAGGCCCTGTCGCTCACTCGAGGGATATAAAACTTTATATGATAATGTAGATGTAGTGACAATTCGTGAAAATACTGAAGGTGAATATTCAGGTATTGAACATGAAATTGTTGAAGGAGTAGTACAATCCATCAAGTTGATCACAGAAGAAGCTTCCACTAGAGTAGCTGAATTTGCTTTTAAATATGCTGTTGAAAATAAACGATCCAAAGTAACTGCTGTTCACAAGGCTAACATTATGTATGTATAACTAAAACCAATGTTTTTTAAAAATATTTTTATTGTCAAAGCCTTGAATTGAAATAAATATTTTAGATGTCAGTGTTTTTGGGGTTCTTGGTTTTAAAAAGTTCAGGTGTTAAGTTACTTCTATTGATTCTTTTATTTTAAACACATCAAAAATAATTTACAGTTTATGTATAATATAAATATTAAATGATCAAGATAATTAAAAAAAACTAAGTGTTCCGATAAGTTTATTTACCCATATTTTTTTTTACAATTTATAATTTAATCTATAAAATGGTTAATTTAAAGTCAACTAATTTCATATAGGTACATATGAAATGTATTATGTGTTTAAACATCATATTACCTACTATGATAACAAAAAAAACAATACATTTTAGTATTATCTATTAATACTTATATAAAAAGTTATATTTATATAACTAATTAAATATAGATATAATTACATTTTTAATTCGGTTTCAACAGATATTATTTATTTCCCCCCCATGAGTATGTAGATTCATAAATACTGAGCTTTGGTTTTATTATTTTGTCATAATACAAGTATTACATTAGGATTTTTCAGTGTAAATCTTTGTTTATTTTTTTTATAATATACCTATTTAAATATTTTTTAATGTTACAGGAGAATGTCTGATGGTTTGTTTTTGAGGTGTTGTCGTACAGCATCTTCCAAGTATCCACAAATCAAGTTTGAAGAAAAATATCTAGATACTGTATGTTTAACTATGGTTCAAGACCCCAGTTTTTATGATGTTTTGGTCATGCCTAATTTGTATGGTGATATATTGTCAGATATGTGTGCTGGTTTAGTTGGTGGTTTAGGTTTGACACCCAGTGGAAACATTGGTAGTAATGGTGCTTTATTTGAGTCTGTGAGTAAAACATTTTGTATTAGTTACTTTCTTTGCATTTGGTTTTATTTTTTAGAGTTTTTTAATTGTAAATAAATACATTTTAATTAGGTTCATGGAACTGCCCCAGACATAGCAGGCAAAGACTTAGCCAATCCTACTGCTCTTCTGTTATCAGCCGTAATGATGTTGCGTCATATGGAATTAAACAGCCATGCCGACATTATTCAAAAAGCTTGTTTTGAGACAATAAAAGAAGGCCAATACAGAACTGGTGACTTGGGAGGAAAAGCCAAATGTTCAGAGTTTACAAATGAAATTTGTCGTAAAATTGAAGAATCATCTTAACTTTGTATGAAGTAATTGTTGAACCGTTAATTTCAATTGTATTTGTGTTGTATATTTATTTCGTGCAAGAACTAGGCCACACAGATTAGCAATAACCTTCTCGAGTTTTTCGCGTTTGTTCCTTTCTATTTTATTATTTATATAAAAATAATATTTAATCTAGACATTGATTAATATAATTTGAATTTAAATTCAAATTATTATTTATTACAGTTATTGTTTTTTTTTGTGATAAATGTTTAGGTAATTAATTTAGAAAAAAAACTATGTGAAACATTTTAACGGCCATTTTGCCATCCATTTTCATTTATCACATAATTATTGTTTTATACACATTATTTTATTATGTAATTTATTTTTTTCATTTGTAAAATCAAAATTACCCATTATAGCCCATGACTTTGTATTATTAACAATACATTATTCATAGACAATTTATTACTATTATTTTTTCTTTTGTTGACAAATATTTTTATTTTCTCGAGATATTTTAATGTATTTATTATGCCTCTGAAATCTGTTTTGTCATAAAGTCAAGAGTATACTTTTCATGCAAGTGACAAAATACAAATGCTCCGGATATATTGCATATTGCAATAAATTGTTAATATACAGTATGAATTTATATAAATTATTACTTAATGTTAATTGGAGGATGAAATAATTAGATTCATGTGCCTAGTCACTAGCCGGTATTATATATTATTATAATAAAAACATTTTTGTTCTTTTATTTAAATTGAGTGTTGTTTATTACTTACCTCTGGAGTTAATAAAATGTTCTGATCAAATAAAATGTCAGTCTAAAATATTATATTTTTATAAGCTGATTGACCAATTGGTTGGTTTTTAATGGATAAGCATTTTTTAATTTTCATTATTGCAATACTTGGATATGAAATTATAATTTGTGGCATACTTGAAGATATTAAGTTATAGAGAAAATTATTAAATGTTTTTAATTGTTCTATTAAAGTATGAAACAATTCTATAATATTATTAATTAGAAGAATGGTAATGAGTATTGTTTGTTTTTTTATAAATAAGTGAAATTAAGTTGAGTATTAAATGTTTTTCGAGTAGAGTTGAGTGGTTAAGAATGATAATGATGGTTCGTGAAAATAGGAATACGTATACTCGCCATACTAAGTGTGAAACCTGTCGTACAGGTAGTGACCGTTTTCCACCCTGCAAAACGATCATAGTCAAAAAGCGCTGCGTTGGCATACAGAGCATCAATATTGATTGACACTTATCATATACGTATACCGCATCATTTTGAGTAACACTGTATAATTCAAAAGTAGTAATAGCACGTACTATAGATCTCAAATCAATGTTTGTTAGCATTTCTCATTTTTAGCAACTTACAAACATCTTAGAAATATGAAACGAAAAATAAATCATAGATAGCGACATTATCTAGCGCTTTACCAAACTTTTTTATGTTCTTAAGAGTTATAATTATTTAAAAAAAATCAAAAATGTTGTTTTTAACAATTCATAAAACCCATCGAAAAAACGGTTCTTTAGGGCATTAGATAATTTTGTTTTTATCATTTTTTTTTTGGTTTCATGTTTCTAAGATATTTGTAAGTAGTTATAAATGAGAAATGCGAAAGTAATATTTTCAATAAAATTATTTTATTTCATTAAAAACAAACAATCATAATAAAAAATGATATAATAATGGGATCAATTATTAGAGTTAAATATAAAATTTTTTTTTTAAATTGTTAGATTTTCATTTTTCTAAAAATTGCCTGTATAGAACTCCTTAAAAATGGCTGCCCTGACATCCTCTTAAATAATATATTTTTGTAAGACTTCGGCTTTTCGAGGAATATTTAACTTTTTCAGTAAAACGCTAATTGGTAAATTATTTTATGTCTATTGGGAATTAAAAAAATAGATAGTAGAAGAATACGATACGAAAATTTTTTTCAGTCAAGTAACACGCCCAACTACTACTACAAAATTCAATAGGTACTGAATTGTTATCTTGTAACTTGACAATAAATTACATTCTATCAAAGCAAATAACTAAGTCATTTTGATTTTTTTTATTAATAAAATAAAGTCCTTTATTTGTATGTTTTAGGACTTTTATACATTTATTTCATTATTAGAAAATACAATATTTCAACTTGTTAATAACACACCAATATCTACACACATATTTTGATGTAAAAAGGAAAATAAAATTCATTAAATAAATTATAGTCTAAAATTAAAAATTAATACATTAAAACATTATTTATACAGTCTACATTTAACGATACACAAATAGTTGTCAGGCAATGACAAAATTTGATTAAAAATTGTACATAATAATTATAACAAAATAATAAAACAATGTCATAACTAATTACATTTTCACAAGACATGTACATTAATATTTAATATATTCTAAATACCAACGCCCTATTCCTATCCTTTACTTCAATTATTAATTTGGAATAATTAAATATAACTGGTAACGACAATACAGGCTTATACATAAATAAAGTTACAGAATGTTTTACAATAATAAAAAAAAAACTTATGGAGCAATTAACATAAATTCCTTAATATTTAAATAAAATAAAGGAAAAAAAATCAATATTTACTATAAAATCACATAAATATTTAGTTCAAATAATAAAAATAATTAAACAATTGATTAATATAAGAAGTAAATATTCAAGGTATACAGAGTAATGATTGAACATATTTTCAGCATTTCTTTTTTTTTTCCTTTTTTATAGTTAACTTACCAAAAATAAATATGTATAGTAACTTGGAAAACAACGTTTTAACATAATTATATCTAACTTAATTTTGAAAACATGTAAATATATTATTTATGATCCGTTCAGTCGTTACAGTTTTCATCGATAACACTGTAACTCTCATGGCCGTCAATTGGTCGGGCTGATTCACATATCAAACCTTGAATCACCCATAAAAGTGATAATTTTGGTACTTTTTCACGTACAATATTACTTGGGCAATGTTCATCTGTCACAATGACTGTTGTGTGCTGAGTCACTGGCTTATGTATTCCTAGTAAATTGATTCAATTTTACAATTAATTTTTTTAATAAATTAGAACTGATATTGTTAAAAAAAAAATATATCCACAAATAATATAATACAGAATTAATGCGTGACGGCCTATGTAGGGCTACAAAAAGTAAAAATGTTCATTTTACAATATAAAAACTAAAAAAATATACATTAGGTATATATATATGTTACGGGCAATGAAGTCCTGCCCGGGCAATGTGAACCACAAAAAAACAATTTATTTTAACAATTTATTTATACAATTTTTCATTATGTGTGAATTATTATATTGTTCTTATATTGTGTTAGTTTAAAAGGGAAATAAATATACAAACTAATTTAGGTAAAACTAAATAATTTTTTTTTTAAACTAAATTTCATTTTTTATTAAAAATTTGAAATTTCTTTTAAATAAACATAATATAAATAATTGAATAATAAAAAATGTTATAAATAAACTGTTAAAACTAATTGTTTTATTTGAGGTTTAAATTGCCCATAACATATTATATATTAATATGTATCTATAAGTACTAATATATAATTAAATTGTTATGGCGGATCTCTGCAACAAGTTTTACACAAAAGAAAAAAAAAATCCAGTTTTTGTCTATGGCATCGTAACAACTGATGATTGAATTGTTCAATAAATATATTGAAAACCGATTTTAATTTACTATATTTCAATTTTACAACTTTACTTCGAATCGACTTATTAACTTTTTACATATTTTTATATTTTTCTCATTTATAACTTAAAACATTCGATTTTTAAAATTCATATGGACTACATGATAAATAGCTATGATGAACTAGACATAGCCACTTGGGTGAAATTTAAGAAAAAACAACGATGGTCGTGTGGAATTTACACATCCAATAACAACTCATTTACAATTTTCAATACATTAACTATACGCCATTCAAAAATTGCTTATACAATTACCCAGGAATAAGAAAATTTGTGAAAGCAGTTTATGTTAAAGACATATTTTACGTTTTTATACATGTATAAAACTTTAAATAACTCGGGATTAAGCAGTAAAAAAATATATTTGAACAATTAACAGCTGTATCTAATTTATTTAATGATTGTGACCTATATTATATTATATTATATTATATTAATATACATACAAGTCAAATTCAAACTTAATACTTTTTATTTAAATTATTCATTTTTATCTTTTTTATTATTATAGTTTTACATAAGTTATTAATATATATAATTATATTTTTATTAAATAAATAAGGTTTTATTTTTTTCTTTAAGTTTTAATGTATAGTATACATACATATAGAATGTTATTCATTTAGCCAATTTCTAAGTCTGTTGTGGACACATGACCAATGAGAAAAAGTTGAAGATGACAAAGATAACAAGCTGCTATGAAAATGCATTATGGGTTAATTAAATTATTTATTCCAAACAATGTTTTGAAAATATATTCCTTTTCTTTATATTTATGGAAGCTATTTAAATTGTCATCATCTAAAATTTCCAAGCAAAATTCTTCAACAATATCCATATGACATGAGTTTTCAGTAGTTTTAAGTTTAGAACCAATGTAAGTTGGGTGTAAAGTAATTTGCTGTTAAAGGATACTGAGAAAGTAGTTTCTTCATTTATCAATTTATTTTGAAAGTTATTAAATCCGTCTGGTAACTCGAGATCTACCTCTGCAGTTTCTGCAATATTAGTTGTCAAAGAATGCCATACTTTTATTATTAATATTATTATTATTATTACTTATTAATTAAAAAACATAAGTTACGTAAATGTACCCAAAAATTGTATACAATATACATATATACATACATAAAAAAACGAATCAAATATCAAAATGTTAAAAATGTAAAAATCGGAATATATTTACAAGTTTAAGCACATGCATGCACACTAGACAACCAAGTAGGAAATGTTAATATGTTTACTATATATTATAATTAACTACACAGCGTAATTTTAAACAGTGTTGCCAATTTCCATACACCGGTTTTGTACATGTTATGAAGGTATAAAAAAAGTAGTATGTATTAAAATATCAATTGTATATTATTTAATTAAATCGATTAAAATGAATTTGACCCATCCTTAAATATATATATATAATATAAAAGTACAAGAAAAATTGTTATTCAAGATATTATTATCCGTGATCCCATTTTACTATTGTCAGGAACATCTAAATTTTTCCCGTTGATTCAGATTCTTTTAAAATTAAATAATATACTTATCTTCTCACATTTAAAAATTCCAGTCGGTAATATCATTAATATTTTGAACATTCAAAAAATAAATGTGATTATTCTCAAATACATTTCCCCAACACATATTGACTTTGTTTTACATGGTTTTGAACTTCAAAAAATGTTTAATGTCATAACTTGTAATTATTGTGAAATATCTTTATGATACCCATGCTAAGCTCCCAGACAATTTTGAAGGCAACTTTTTCATCGATAAGTAAGTAATAATTTACCAATAATAAGTTCAATTATTAAAAATAATACAAAATATGTTGTTATTTTTACTAAGTAGCTCTAGTAATAGAAAAGTACTCTATTTAACCATAAGATGAGGTTAAACTAAAAAAAAATTAAATTAAATTACATACCATTTTCCCAAGAGGTGTATACTATGGCACCACAAAATCTTAGTATACCGGCAAAAAATTCTCTTTTGGGTTTATCCATCAAAACTAAGTATATTATATAATCCGAAAATATACTGGAATGGTCAGTTGAAGGTGAGCGAAAAATAACGGCTTTGTTTTCTATAGACCAACCGTTTGGTAGAGGTTTAATATTATTATTAGCCAGATATTCAGGAAATGGAATTTTCTAAAATTAAAAATTACAATTTTGATTAATAAAAAAAAACTAATTAATAATATAAAATGAGGTCGTAATTATAGTTTTAATAATCAAATAAATGTATACATTATATTATTGTTAAACATTTAGGTACTCAATTACGAGATAAATTATAAATAGTTAAAAACCTAACCAAGCATTATGTAAAGTGTTCAGGTTATGTTGGGCAAATACCAAAATATATAGTATATTTTGCTATGTTGGGTAAAATTATAATAATTAAACAAATATTAGCACAAACAAATTTTTACTAAAATGTTTACATTAGTGTTTCTAAATATTATAATATTATACGAAAACATTTACAATACAAAATTATATTTACATTATATAGTGTCCAAAACGTACTATTTATATATAGATTTATAATTATTAAAAAAAAAAAAAAAAAAATTGAATTTTTAACAGAGAAAAATAGCTTTGTAGGACACACTAGATAAAGTTATTTATTATAATTTTATTATGCAATATTTTCAGGTAGATAAAATTGTAAAATAAAATATACGTACATGGGACCCATAGGCGTAGCATAAGGGGGCTAAGGGAGCTAAAGCCCCCCAGAATATACTCAAGCCCCTCCAAAAAAAATGTTTAATAGGTGTTAAATTCTATGTATTTGTACAACATTTTTTTAAAATTTAATTTAATTTCCATATTCAATACAATTTTTATGGGTTTAGATAGTTTTACAATAATGAAAAGAATTCAATATTTCATAAAATCAATTATTTCTTAAAAATAACATATTAATTATTAAATAAATAAGAAGATTATTTCATATTGGATAAAGATGTGTATATTTTTGGAAAATTTTGTGATAAACGATATAATAGATAAAAAAATTTTGTTTCTCACTTTCTCAGTAAAATCCCATGACATGTTATTTTATAATAATAAGAAAATTAAGAAAAGAAGATATTTATTTGTTTATCTATAATTGTTTGTACATTACATAATATGCACTAGTACAATTGCCTATACTAATAAGATATACTTTAATAAGAAAATTTGCATTGTTTTTGGGACAAAATTTAGATCATTTTGCATATTATCAACGTGAAGTTAACAATTAGTTTAATAAGTAACTTATAAAATTAAAAGTTAATTTGAATAAAAGTACCTGACATTTAATATAAAATTAAATTTTAACTTAGTTATAACTTTTAACTCATTAATTACCAGCTTTAGTGTATCAGTTATCACTAATATCACTAATATACTATAACACAGAACTAAGGTGTATACCTACTAATGCGTGTGCTATTTAATATTTGGCTAAACAGTAAGGTTGTGATGGGTATACCTGTGTGTTTGCTTGAACCCTATTTCTTATTTTAAAATTAAAAATTCTATGATTTAATAATAGGGAATTTATTGTCTTCTCCTTCGCCAAATGGTAAAATTATAAACATGTTATATATTTAACAACATAATATTGTGTTATTGCTATAAGTATTAGGTAACTTAAAAAAAAATTTTTTTTGAAAATAAAAATTATATTCTATGAGTTTAATTTTTCAGGAAATTTTTAACTGAAAGAAGAGTAGGTTGCCATGGTAGAGAGAAAGGATTAGACTATGCGAGGGTGAAGCTAAGGGAAGATCGTGTACTGGTGTTTCTCACAAATTTATTTACGACTTAGTATATCACGTTGAGACTATAGCCCTACCACAGAATTTGTTCACGCTACGCCTATGATGGGACCATTCTTTTAAAATTGTATATAAACTTTTTTTAATTAAATAAAGATGTCAATAAATCTTTTAAAACTGGCAATTAGCACACTGAATTCTCTTAAGTATAATGATATTATAATATAATCATTATTTATAAATCAAATTGTATTTTATTCCATATCAAATATAAAATCAATATTTAATTTTAGATTCTGAGCATAGCGAGGAATATATTAGGTTTACAATGATACATTTTTTTAAACTTTTTTTTATAGATGTATACTACTGTTTATACTTTTTCGGATAGAAAGAGTAAATTAAGAGTTTTGTGATAAGATATTCGTTCTAGTTGGTATATTATAGAGGTCATTTTTTCAGCAGTTTTCAAAAAAAAAACGTCATTTTATGGGGAAAATATAACAAAATGTTGTTATAAATTAGAAAATAATAACTATTACAGGCTATAGGATATATAGATTACAGACTATAAAAGATGATATATAATATTCATATTATATAATATGTTAGAAAATAAAACTTGAAATTTACACCAAATATTTAAAAGTTAAGAATGTAGGAAGAATCTAATTACTTAATGATTATTATTATATTACCTGAAGTACAGGTAGCAAGAAAATACTTATTTATATTTTAATTAACCCTTTGAGTGCTATACACGTTAAGATGATGGCACACTCACAGCTTGTGGACGAGTATAATTGTCAAGATATATAAAACTTTATCTATTCATTCTATACACACAAAATCTATATCAATCAATAGATAATGAAATTTCACTCTTTCGAAAAAATAAATTCAATTATGACTTGTTCCATGATATTAATAAATATTTTCATTTTTGCTCATTTCAGGGGTTCTCAATAGGTTATCTCATTATTGGTGATTTAAAAATTGCGTGCAAATTTTATGTTTCACGTTTCAAGTTTAAAATTATTATTTATAGAAAATTATGAATAACTAATTATATTCCAATATGATACATTATTTAATGCCATTTACGATTATCTGATAATCGTGACATTTTGGAAACCACTGGTCGCAAAAATTAAAAATTTAAGTATCTATCAATATTGACTTTATACATTTTTGTCTTCAATTAATGACTGATTGATTTAAAAAATGTTATGAGTATATAAAAATTGGGGGAAAAAAAATATAAATTTTATGCAGTCCTAGAGGGTAACAATGCAAAAAAAATATGTATCATTCAAAGGGTTAAACATAAAGATTCTTTAGATATAAATAACTTTTATCAATAAAAGCAGAATGGATAATTTAATTTAAATTTTCAAGAAAGAAAATTAAAATTTTATGTTTATTAATATAATACTAATTAAAAGTTAGTATGTATTTATAAATTATTAATAAAATGATTTTAATTATTAAGTATGTCTGCGGTTAAACTAATATTATTGAATTATCATATGAAACACTGTAAAATATAGACAGTTGTTTGACAATATTTTTGGCAATTCTATATAATGTTATTTTATACTACAATAATTTTAGCTTATAAATAAATACATACTTGAGAAGCAGCTTGTTCAATATATTTATGATGATACGATGGTATACCAAGACTCAAACCCAAGAAAAAATTACAAGTCTGGGAAGGAGTATCAGTTATAATGTAAGTAAACTTGTAATAGGACCTAGGTATTAGATTCAAATACCTATGAGTAGTACCACCATATTTTTTTATTAAGCGAGTCAGATGTTTTTTAAACAATTTTGCAGGTTGAAAATATTCAGATTCTGAAAAATAAATTTAGAAATAAAAAATTTAATATATATACAAGAACATTTTTCTTATAACTATAATTATATAAAATGTGTGGTAAATAATTGGTTGGCCATAATTCTAAGATTATTAAAATAGATAAATGTAAAAAATTCAATTTCATTTTTATAATATCTACATTAAATACCATTAATGGTTTGAAGATTAAATCTACCAAATGATGGTCTTTACACCTATTACAGTTATTTACACAGGTAGAATGATACTTAAGTCTATTAAAAATAATGATCATGGATGGAGTTCAGTTGAACTAAAGCACTATATCTATCTATCTATATATATATACATATAAAGGCATTGTTAAACCATATAAACCATTATCATTGTAAAAAAACCTCTTAAATTTTTTTTTACTCGTTAAAAAATTGCAATTTCATTTTTTCCCTAACGGTGTTGTTGATTTGCAAGCAAGTTAGTTCATGTGTGTGCTACAGACGAAGTAGTGGGATGCATTCATATTAATAACTTATATTACTAAGATAACAATGCTGACATTAACAGAAATTTTTTCTTAATAAACAGCTGCCACTTAACTTTATAAAAATTTTAATTTAAATTAAAATCTGGGGAATGTTATATATTGAGATTAAGTGCTTCGAAAGAAAAATCTTTCAAAATTTCTATGACTACCAAAATAATTTTTGGGATCTCTAAACTCAACAAACTCTAGAACTTTTAAACAACTGAAGGTGCAAAAACTAAAAGGAATCTCATTAAATTCTTTGGAAATTATAGCTAAAGTGATGTAAAACTCTCATAGTGTAGATAATACAACACATAAGTGTAAACTCAATATTATATACATAAAAAAATGATTTTCTTTATTAATCATGCATAAATATTTTTATTAATCTTTGAAGAGTGGTCAACTTTTCTGCATAAAGAAATGTAATAATACCTATGGAATAAACTAAAATGATTTATATATTCTAACTAGAAAGTGTTTTATGGATCAACACTTTGTTGAATTTTAGTGATTAAAAAATATTAGGTTAAGGCAATACTCTTATCAAAACGTAAAGTTTATATGAGTGGATTA
This sequence comes from Pemphigus obesinymphae, assembly GCA_025469235.1. Classification (NCBI taxonomy): domain Eukaryota; kingdom Metazoa; phylum Arthropoda; class Insecta; order Hemiptera; family Aphididae; genus Pemphigus; species Pemphigus obesinymphae. Next base: position 27,249 of record JAIPRL010002566.1, read on the forward strand.
ACACAAATGGCGCATTACTAGCACTGTGTTAGGGTTAATTTCTAACTAAATGTATTATGTTTACAAAAATAGTAATTCATTTAATTTTTGAACGTAACCCTAAAAGGTATTTACAAAAATATAAATCTACCAAATAATTTTAATTTATTCTATTTTATAACACATTATTATATTGCTTTATTTACATAAGTTACATAATATATTAAATATATTTTTAAAAAGTATATAAAAATATTATTGAAACATGAAATAAATTACATCTTGTTATAAGTATTTATTTCAATTAAATTATACAGGACGATTTCTTTAAGATGCATATCTTAACCAAGATAATTTTTATTTTTGTGAATAAATATTTTAAATTTAATTTGAAGTAATTATGAAATTACATTTTTATGAAAAAATTTAATTTCACTATATTTTCTTGTAGATTTTTTTAGTTGTTTAAAAGTAGAAACCTATACTTTCTGAGGCAAAAAAGTCTGTGGTAAAATTCCGAATTTATAAATATAAAATATAGTGGCGTATTTAAATATATATTTTATTGAAGCACTTTCTAGTCTCCCCCTTCCTCCCCATCCTATCATAACTCTGAAAATGGAACAATTGATATATTATTGTTCATAAAAAAATGCAGTTAATATTTATTATATTCATATAAAATATTTTATAATTAAATAAATACCTATATGTATTTAATAGGTATTAAAAAAAGAAAAATAATATAAATGTAATATAACAGAAAATAATAATAACAATAAAAATTATATCATACAAAATAAAAATGTGGTAAAAAAACCTCAATATAAATTGGGAATTTTAATTAATTTAGGACGTTTACCTCAGACTTTTCGGACGTCTACCATTTTCACTTCATATTCTGACACAAAATAATTGTATATATAAAATTATTAAATCAATAGTAAGGTTTAAGAATAATTAAGGGGCTACAACAATGTGGGTTTAAAGAGTTCTATAAATGCAATTTTTGGAAAAATAAAAATTTATAAATATTTAAATACATTTAAAAAATAATCTAAAAATGCCCTGTACCCATACATACCTATTTTTATTGTTGTGTAATTACAATATATTTGGCTAAAAGACCAATAAGCGTGATAAAATTGTAGAACATTGGAAAGTTGAATTTTAAATCTGAACCTGTCGGCCTGTCTTCTAGGATCAATCGAGTTATTTTTCACAAATTAATCACTGTTTAAAAATTGCAATTTTTAATGATAAATAAAATGGAAAAAAATGTATATGCCTCTATCGATCTCCAGCAGACAAAGTTAAGAATTCAAAAAAGTTTTCAGAATTATCACTTTTAGATCGATTTTATGATAGTGTTGCAGCCCCTTAATAAAAAGCAATAAATAAGGAATGTTTTGGTCTCCCACACTAAATAAATTTATTATTTGCTTATTAGCTGTTTATTCAACAATTGGTTTTTAGTTTTCATACATTTTTAATATTTTTGTTGGTGTATCAAGTTATAATTATAAGTTATTAAAAAAACCAAAACTATTTTTTCATAAAAATGTAGTACTATAATTACTTCAAAAAAAAATTAATAATTAAACCATAAAAATTAACTGATTTAACTAGGTAGATTAAAAGAATCACAGTTTAGTTTATAAGTAGGATTGGGTACTCTTGCATCTGCATTTTTAATGCAATAAGTCCCAAAATCTATTTATAAGTATGCACACATATTATTTTAAACTAATTATTTAATAACTTAATAACTTACGTAATGAGAATTCACTATCATGGTCTACATCACTGTCAACCATTGGTATTCGTTTAAATTTAGCATAAGATAGAATAAAATGTAAATCCTTAAATATTTGAATGGATTTACTGTTAGGAGATTTGATTCCACTAATACCTTTCTCAGGAGTTGAATGTTCACTATCAATGTCCGAACTTCTTAATTGACTCATGTTTACAGTAGTTAAATCTTCTCTAATGTGACTAAAAACACAAATAATAATATATCACAAATAAATATGTATATTTTTATATAATTTATAACCAATAATTGTTTATTAGTTAAGGAATAGTAAAAATTAATCAAAACTGTATCTGATTTATATAGTTAGCTATAATACATATTATTATTATTATTTAGATATTAATACGTAGTACAAACCTACCGATATTAATAACATTTAAAATTACCAGGGAGTTAAACAGGGTTGTAAATCGGTTTTGAAAACCAGGTAATCAGGAAATAAAAATAGAAACCAGTTTTAGACTCAAATAACAAAAAAAAAAAAACAACGAAAGATACAAAACACACAATTATAGCAAAATAATATTTCTTATACATACATTAATTAACCATTAACAAATAAACAAAATGTATTATATTTAATAATTTATTTAGAATTAATTTATATAATATTATACATCAATTGATTACTTATTAAAAAAAAAATGGATAGCATCGGCCTAATTTATAATAGTCAATATCAAAAAATGTGATTTTGTGTTCATTATTATTTAAAAATAATAAGAGTAATAACTAATAATATTAGAATTATTAAAAAAAAAAACAAGGCTTAAAATATTATTTAATAAAATATTTTCTTTTTCTCTGAAAAATTTTTCATTTTGGAAATGACCCCTATGAATTAAATAAGCAATATTTTAAAATACTAATTCATTAAAAAAAATAAAACTTACTCAAATTCTGAAGAATCTGAAGAAATGTTTCCAATAGAAATATCATAATCTTCGTTTCTGGTTATTCCTGTGCTGGTACTAGGAATATCTCTGGGATCAGGTACTTCAGGAAATAAGCATTTTCGTTTTTTAGTAGTTCCTGATGTTTCTTGTTTAGTTTTTTTACGTTTGCTAGATTGTTTAGTATTTGTAACATTTTTATTTACAGATTTTGTATTAGTTGATCTTGACAAACGAATTCGTTTCCCTTCGGATACATTTGCTATTTTCGTAATAAAATTAATTATTTCTAAGTTAACTATTAATATGAATGTACTTACACATGCTAAGTCTATTATAATTTTTTATTACTAATTTTCCCTGTAAAAGTCTAGCTTTTTCAAGGTCTAATACTAATTTGTCAAAAGAAACAACAACCTCTTCTGAATCTAAATCAATTGTATAGGTTTCTTCCGCATTGGGCACTCTATAAACAATAATGGTGTATAAAATAGTATATATATGTTATATTAATGAAAAGTATATTATATTTACTCATTAATTGAAACAATTTCTCCGACTCTATACTCTTGAGAAACAGTATCAAATATTGCAATAGAACACCCTTTTTTTAGAGATGTACTATGGACAAGACCTTCAGCATTTACTAGTTTTATAACATAGTCAGATACAAATTCTACTTTATACTTTGGAGATACTATATCAATTATAGTGGCTGGATAAAACATTTTGTCTGCCACCCAGTATGCAAGAACTTTATCACCTATAAAAGAAAGACAATAAATTAATATTATTTGACAAATAAAATTTAATTTCACAAACCTAAATCAAATTTAATTGGATCAATAATTGAATTTTCAATAGGATTGATTTGCACATCATTACTCTGAACTTCCTCTATTTTAACAGTTTTTTCATCAAAAATATTTTCAGCATTTGTATTTATCTTCTAAAAAAAAAAAAAAACAATCATGAATGCCTACATAATATAGCTATTTTGCATTTTATGAGAAAATATGAGTAGTATGCATAGTTATTATCAACTATTAGACAAACTTGACCAGAAAGGTTTATACCTATTTTGTAGTGGGAATAAACAGGTTTAGGTTACTGCAAAATATTTTCTCATAATATGCAATATATAATGTACATTAAATAAAATATAAATATCATAAAAATAACATACTTTTTTTAATGTTTTCTTAGAATTAGAATTAATGTTTGACGCTTTTGTTTTTTTTTTATATCTTGATTTTCCACCACTATCATACAACATAAAATTTAAATAGTTTAAAATTTTAAACAATTACTCAGATTTGAATTATTTATACTATTCATACCAAGTATTTGTTTGTGGTTCATTTTTAAAGTCTTTACTATCCAAATTATAACCCGATATTCCTGGATATACATGGCTACATTTATGACAAACTAAATTTTCTGGGTAGATATAGATATTTTTTGACAACAAAATATTATTTGGCTTGACTGAAATATTAAAAATATAAGATTAATGTATGTATTTACAGTATTTTTGACTAAATTATTATACAAAACTATAGTACAGAAAACATATTACATAGAAAATTAACTAATGGTCTTTTACTTATAAACTTTTTAAATAACAATAGTATGTACATAAACTAAAGAAAGATTAAAAACTAAGCCATTATAATATACCTATGTCGGGTTGCATAAACATTCACTAGATGTTTAATGAATGATTAAATTATTTAACGGTTCATTAAACAATCATTAAATTTAGTATAAGTCCTTAACAAGCTCACTAAACTAGTGGTCCGATTTCAGTTCACTAAACATTTAAATATTTTTTTTATCCATAGAGGAATAATAAATCTGTAATAAAATATAATATAATATCTATGGTTTTATTGTATATACTATATTTACTATTTAGATATGTACATCACAAATTTTACAAGTGATCTGTAGTCTCAAATTAAAATATTATTGATATAATTTAAACGTAAATACAAGTACATAATAACCTTCAGCTATTAGTTATAACAGAACATAATGATAAAATGTCAGATAGTTTAGATTTGTCATATTCTGATGATGAGTTTGTATTTGATGTATTATTTCATATACCAACCAAAGCCAAGACTATTTCGATATAGGCCTAATCCTCTTGAGAAGTTTGATGACTATGACTTCAAATGCTGTTTTTAGGCATATTTTTCAATAAAATTGGTTACTATGTACCTACATCCTATATTATATATATTTCTGAAATAATCAATTTACAAATACAAACTTGTATAGCAATGTGTTTATTGGGAGGAGGGGTAATATCTATAATTACCTATTGGCCAACAATAAAAGTCTAGTAGATACTTATTAATGATTTCATTGAAACAGGTACATACATACTAAAATAAATTACATGAAAGTAATTTAAAAATAGTCCCGCCAGTTTTTTGTTTTGTAATAAAGGGGGTGAAATTGAAAATAAAATATGAATGTCTTCTGTTATCATATTTGATTTTGTGATAAGACATTTTCTTAGAACCAGAACTATGTATAACCTAACCCAACTATGTATAAGATATAAAACAATATTTTTAATACATCGTTTATGCAAACCAATCAGTTTATTGAAGTGTTTTAATTACTCAATTTAATGATTAGATTTATGCAACCCTGCATTAATATATTAAAAAAATAAAAATAATTTAAACGTTTAAGCCTTGAAAACAGCATACTTACATTTTGGTTGGTGTAGTACACCAGCTGATGAACTACAACTGGATAATGACATTAATGAATCTCGTGGAACTTTTGGTACTAAAAATGGTTCTTCCATTTGACCACAACTGAAAAATATATGCAATATTTAATAAACATTTAAAATCGTCCACAATATTAGTTGATCATTTTTAGGAACATTTTAATAGGGTTCATAGTTTTGTATAGTACTACATTTTCATGTTCCTTTGTAAATCATATTTCTACATATTTATTTGTTATTATTATTACTAGAGATGTGCACTATTGAACAATTTTTTTGATAGTTTTATACAACTTAATTGCTTTTTTTCAATAACAAATGTTGAATAGTTTGAAAAACTATCAAATAATTCAATGAACAATTAAATAATTTGACACAAACTATACAACCGAATAGATTTATAGTCTTTGAATATTTATATCAATAACTTAAGTAATATAATTTATAGGTATCAATTGAATATTTCATAGTAGGATCACTGGTTATTATTATCCAATACCTAACATTAATATCATTAATTTTAATAGACATGTATATAGGTATTCTAAGATATTTAGGTATTAAGTGAAATATTAATATTAGGCTATATATAAAAATTATATAACGAATAATGAATGCCCTAAATTTACTTTCAAGACAACTTCATACTTGTAGATTTTGAGCGAAGCAAGGAATCTATTGGTTGTACGGAGATGTTAATTATTTATTTTTCTGGAAACAACTTTTTGGATATAAGCTTTGCAGTAAATTTGTTCTATACTCTGTCCAGTGAGAAAACGCGCCGCGGCCCGACCAAAATCGGTTTCGTTTTGCGCAACCCCACACGTGCCTACTCATAGTGTTCCCAACTATCCCATCTGGTGACCGACAACACGCTCGGACGTACTGCACGTCGACCGCCGCCGCCGTAGTCGCTGTTGCTCAATTGTCATTCTACATGCGCAGACGCGGCGCATTCTCTCACTGAACAGGGTATAGATGATATTTTTCCGGGGTCATTTTTTGATTTCTCCAGTTATAATGGAACATTTTTATAAATGCAAAAATAACAAATAATGTTGTCATGGTAACCGATTGTTAGTAATAGTTTATATATTCATATCTGAGGAACAAAATATTTTGCTCATTTTTCAGTTAGTTTTTGGTATGTGCTGAAGATGACATATAGTTGAAATATATATACGCAAAATAAAAGTGTATAATATTGTGACTGGATAAATAATATATTTTTTTTAGCCCCTACTTGCCACCTATTTAATTATTATTTTTGGAATCTAAAAATTCATATTTTTGGTAAAATTTTGTCTATATAATAAATAGTTTTGTGGAAAAGTCTAGTTAAAAAATTTTGATTATCACAAGAAACACAAAGCAAATATCTAAAATGATTTTTTATAGCAAATTTCATGACGTGAAATTTAACAGTAGACTGAAGAATATAATAAATAGCATAACGATGGTCACAAGTGAGACAAAAATTACATAATATGTAAATCTTAGTAGATAATATTGTTTCTTAATAGAGGTGGCTAATAATCCAATTTCCTTTTGATAATAGTACATAATGATATGTTAGTCTATATCAATTAAATACATTAGTGTAATGTTAGCATAAATTATTGATATATATATATATACTGATAATTACATTGTTGAATTTGAAGATGAACCAGAACGATCAGCTGTATAACCATTAAGAGACGATCCATCAGATTTTACATCAACCTTTATGTTTGAATCAATTTTTGAAATCTAAAAAAAAAAAATGTCTACATATATACATTACACATACAATATTATAAACATTATAATACCTATATCATTTGTTAAAAAAATTCCCAGTAGCACCTGTCGATATTAAATTTTTTATTTCAAATTATATAAAACCAAGCAAATCTATTATACAGTTCAATTACAAAAATCATAATTTTATACTGGCTTGTTTTATATTTATATAAATATATAATATTACATATGTATAAATCACAAATGTTACATCTTTTATTATAATCATTAAGGACATCATCAATATACATTATTAAAATAATTCAATTAAGTACTATTCAATGATAGCATTATATGCTAAATTGAATACAAAAAAGATTTCTTATTGATTATATTTTATGATACTAAATTATACATTATATATATATATATTTATTAGCAATTAATAGACAAATAGGTTAGGTATACAATTACAACATTGAAAATTACCTCTGCCTCTGTAAGTACATAATATAATCTGAACATTTTTTTATTTTTGAAGAAATTATGAATTTAACTGAAAATTAAAGAAATATATTAAAGTATTCATTATATTAGCAAACAACATTAAGAAGGATTATTTAACTAGGTTATTATTATAATATTATCAATAATAATTAGTGATTATTGATTATTTAATAGGTATTATGTATACTAAATTTTAGATTTTGGGGGAAGCGAAAGTTTTGGAATAAGTAAAGAGGTTTTTTGATAGCAAATTTGTTTTAGATGGTACTTTTTTGAGGTCATTTTTGAGTTTTCTACTGAAATATTTGTTATTAACTGGAATGTAACAATTAGTTGTCATGTTTACTATATTTCTGAAATAATAATATGAATGTCATTAAATTTTCAAATTTTTTGATTTCAATTGACAGTAATAGTCACATACTCAACATACTCATATATAAGGACCAAATTTGTATACATTTTCATATTAGTATTGAATATTTGAAAGTTCAATAAGAGTAAGAAATATCGACAATTTGTTTAGAAAATAATAGGTATATACAATTTGTTGTGCATAATATTATGTATTTTAGGGATAATGTCATAATATCATATTTGAAGCATTTTGCATATTTAAAAATATATTATAGAAAAGTTTATAAAAGTAATTTTTTCTTTTTATACCTAGAGTTATAATCAAAAATCAATTTTCAGTTTTTAATATTAGTCAAAGAAACAGTATTCAATAGTTAAATAATTTTAATTTGTTTATATTCTTGTAATATTTTGGGTTGACGTAGGTCGAGCGGTAGATAGTTTTGGCGAACAAGGTCCGAAGTTTGACTTCCTAGGTAGCAAATGAAGTGTAGCCAACAAGATTTTTCTCGCTAGTGGTGTCTGGTTTCTGGCGCAAGCCAGCAATAATTACCAAACCCATTCAATAATTTGGTAATGATACTTGTGTCATAGCTTTTAAGAACCATATTCAGCTCCCCTAATATGTGAAGGTGCAAACCTGAATATGTTAGAGATTGGGAAATAAGAGGATGTAAAACTGTTAATTTTTACTCTTGTAATATTCTGTAGCTATAATATTAATATACTAAGTACAGGATTACGTATATACTATATATATTTTATGAAAATTGTAGTATGAATAATCTAAAAAAAATATATATGATACATGATTTTATGACTTAAAAAAGGTATATTTTTTTCTTGGAGTAGAAAGTAAAAATTTGAATGAAAAACACATTGAATGTATTAAATATAATAAATATATAATAAATAATTAATAAATGCATTAATTTTTTAGGTAAGAGTACATTTTTGTCAAAAAAAAAAAATCATATTTTTGCGTATTTCTTAGTTTTCAGATATTATATTGAACAATTCAAGTTAATTTAACCGTTTTAAGAAGATGTCAGGTAAACACATTTTTAGTGAAAAACTTGTGTTAGTAATTCTCATTTTAAACATTTTATAAATACTTTAGAAACACAAAACAAATGATAGATAATAACAATACTTTATTAAATTTCGTGCATGTATATTGAAAAGCCGAAATTGTCATACCCAGAGACATATTTAGGGGGAGAGGGCAAGGCCAAATTTTTAGAGGCGCATTGAAATAAATTGATGATACTTTTTTTAGGAGGGAGCATCAAACAATATTAGTCTCAGGGCACAAAATTTTTGGTTGTACTCATTTGCTCAGAACTATGTGCTCTGTGATTGGCAACCACCATTTACTTGTTATAATTGGTGGCTGCCGCTGTATATACAGATAATTATAAAAAATAATATTTCTTATCTCATGATACATGTATGCAGAAAGTCATGAAACAAGGGAAATCAGTAAATTTAAAACAAATAGAGGATGGTACTATTTTACTTTATCCTACATTGCTTTGTTTTGATATTTTAAACGGGTTTTTTTAACAACTCATAAAACGGGTTTAAATACACAATTAAAAAATCTTGGTAGGGCGCTAGAAAAAGTAGTTATTTATCATATATTTTTTATTTCATCGTTTTATGAAGTTTTCAAATTGATATAAAAGAGAAATTTAAATAGTAATAGGTATTTTCCATAAAACTGTATGAAATAACACAAAAAATAATATTAAAATGAGACTATTTATTATTTATGTATATAAAGATTTTTCAATTGTTCTTTTTCATTTTTCTTGAAATGTTTTGAAAATTGTCTATATGGAACCACTTAAAAATTACCATTTGTTTTGACATTCTCTTAGGTAATATTTTATTATTTACTAGATAAAAATACTTTTACTAGACATACCTAGGTACTATAAATTGTTTTATTTTATTCTAGATAAGGAGGAATTACTGTATAATGTGGTGAGTAAATACCAACTATGTGTGTCACATTTGACTCGCATAAGATACCAATGATAAGAACATCTTATCATTCTCATATTGTTCACATAATTTTAAATGTATAGCATAGTTTTCACAGGTTTTGTCCCACTCAGGCTTCATTGTGATTTTAGATTATATAGGTTGCAGTATAGGGTTAATGGAAGTGACAAATACTTGTCAGCAAAAAATGTTACGGTGCATAATATGGTGTACATTCATTATAGCAGTACACACTATGCATTAAAAACAAATTATAGGATGTGTACTATGAAGTAAACAATTAAATGAGTGTAATACTTCTAGATATTTAGATATAGAATAGTTTCTTACATATGGATATCTAACATTTAATTGTAATAAATTATAATATCAACACGAAAGTGTGCTTTTAACTAAATTTAAACTGTTTTTAAAAATAATCAAATTACATTAAAAAAGTTAACATATTGTATTCATTCAGCTATGCTATTATATAAAATTAAATTTTAAAACGATTTTTTAATTATTTTTTCCAACATATTTTTTTAAATTTTGACATAGATATATTATACAATACAACATGAGATTATGCATTAGGGATTTTAAATGTGGAGTAAGGTCACAAGGATCTACTAATTTCCTTGAAAGAAAATTATAGGAAAAATAGTGGAAATAGTTAATCTAGCCAATGATTTTCATTAGATTAAAAAAAAAAAATTTTTTATAAGAAAATTGTAAATAATAGGCATTAATATGTTTACGTTTTCTTACTTGTAGTTTTAATAAGTAAACTCATGTTTTGAAAACATAATTTTATGCTACATAAAATTGTGCACATGATATATATGTATGTTACTAAAAAATAAGCATGGATATTAGTGATAGGCCACTGGGCTTATTGATAATAAATTAATGAACTAACAACAATAAATTAGTCGATTAATAATAATTAATGAATGTAAAAATAAACTAAAGTCAATTAAATTATAGCCAATACATGATTTAGTAATTATTAAATATTTTATTTATAATAGGTTATATTATAATGGAATATAATTAGTAATATTGGAAATTTAGGTATATACTATAATCTATATGAAAACAATAAAGTAACTTTAATTTACTTGAACTTTACCACTGAGATATTGACTTTTCATATTCAACCTAACTACAGAAAAATTATATATTCTAAGTTATTTTTGATTCATGAGTATAATAATATGTTAATAATAGAGTTGACTTTCAACTGATGATTATTGTGCTATATTATATGGTACAAAATAAACTACAGTCTACAGCATGTTTAATCATTATTCGTAAATACTAAATTGTTCAAAAAGCAAAATGCTTCAAATGCGTGAAAATATTTCACTAAACAAACAAACAAGATGAAGCTGTTTATTTAATTGGTAAAATACCATATAAACAAAGTCACAGGACATCAAATTTACACTAACATTTAAAAAGGAATTATCAATCACGAATGGACACAGATAATCACAAATTTGAGTTAGAAAGATATGGACTTGGAAATAAATGATAATAATATTATCATTTGTTAATGATATAGTAGTTCCAAGTATATATTATATACTATGATCAGTCCAGTACCTCCAAAACTTTAATTAATAGTAAGTATTTATCTAATATTTATATATATATAAAAAAATAAATACTAACATTTATTTATTTTTATTATTAATTTAATAATTAAATAAAGGTTATTTAAATAGGTAAAGATATTATATATATTAAAATAAATTATTCAATGTTTTTTGTGATTTTATTTCATTAATTGTAAAAGGTATCCATAGCCATTAGTCAACTAATTTATTTGTTATTTAATCATTATTCGAATATTTTACTCACTTGTCATTAGTCGACTAATATATAGTAATTTATTAGTTATAAATCGTTGACTAATATTTAGTCATTCATTAGTCAAATAATTAATAATTTTTTTTGATTAGTTGGGAGTGACAATTTAAAGCGACTAATTTCATCCAAATTATTAAATATTATCCATTACTAATCGGTATTATTATAAATGTATAACTTATATGTTGTCGTATCAAAATTTGGTAATTTTAGATACTGAAAGTTCCTTTTTATATGAAATAGATATAAGTACCACATATATTTCTAGTGGAACGAATCGATGATTAGAAGGCAATTTTTTAGAAGTAACATTTGATAAAATTGACTTTATAGTAAGTGTCATAATTATACATTAATTAATCTTACTTTTATTACTATTATTGATGTTTTAATGTTTTGAGTGATATTAAATTGGCCAAATTGAAAATATCTAGGTGAAAGCGACATTTTCATATCGTAAGCGTTAATTTTAGACCGAAAAATTTGTATTATGTTTTAATTACGTATTTGAGAAAACGGTTTTTATTTATATTGTCAACTGCATAACATATTATTTTCAGAAATAAAATAATATACATCATATAAACTAATTACTAGATATTTCCATGTACATGTATATCAATAATAATCCATGATATCAGAATATACTAATAGTGAAGACTTCTCCAATTTTATTTTAGAATAATTTACCTATTAGTGATCAATTCTATGATGGTAGAATGTATAGATATTAAGGCGTAAGCACTATATACAAAAAAGAAAAAGAAAAAAGGAAAGTGTACAAGCACCAATTCTATTTTTAATTCTTTATAATTAAATAAATATTCTATAATTATAAACAATTATTATTATTAGGTATAGAAAGACATAAAAAATGAATATAAAGAAGTTCTATGGTTAAAAAACACCAATAATAAAAAATTATGTTTTTGGCCTTTCTGAACAATTTAATAAAATGTAACACTTATAACAATTTGCTTACTAATCATTAAAATCGAATTTATTTTCTTTTTTTTATGTAAAAAAAAACTTTGGAAATAAATTATGTCATTTGAAAATAGAAGATAATTTTGCAATTATTATGTGCATAATTCTATTGGAATAGCACCAATTACAAAACGAAAAAAAAATGGGACAGAGAGGATGCGATGAAACTAAAGTAAAGTTTTAATAAATTAAATCGACATTTCTGAAAAGCTTGGTAAACTATATTGTATGGCATTAAATGCACAAAATTATAGGTAGTTAAATTTTTAATTAAGACAAAAAATGTTCACATACCGCAAGTAGTTTTGAATTATTCATAGTTCTACGTATGGCAGCCATACAAAATATGTAATCATATTCAATAGGACTTTCCTTTTCGTCTGTTGACTGGTTATCATGAAAACATTAAAATTATAATTAAGATCTTCATATATTTTATGAGAAAAAAAAATTAATACCGGTTTGATTTCTAAATCAGAATCAACTATAGTATCAGCAGATGTCGAATTAAAATCACTATGAGCATTATGAGCCTCGTGTACTATAATTTCAGTATTCAGTATAGTAGATGGATCCCACGATTCTGAAAAAATATAAGTATGGTATTAAAAATTAGTAGATAGGAATATATGTTTTTATAATTTACTCAGAACTTAAAATATTACTGAACCTATACTCCTTGTATGTTAATAGTGTAACCTGTAACCTGTTGAATTGACGGTGACTGGTTTCTATCTCGCTACTTTGCCATAGTCGAACAATACTATGTTGGCATACAAAGCGCCTATATTTATTAACTATTGTCATATTGTCACATTATATGAAGTCACGCTGTATAATATAAACTTGCGCGTGGCAGATGAGTTTTTGTCTGTCGGGATAGTACGCTTTTAACATGCATTGAGTATAGGTATCTTATACAATGAACAAAATCAAAATTATGGTATATTTTTCAATTTTGAGTTTTTAATCACTTAAAATAAAATATTAAAAATGTATTTAAAGAACACAATGATTACACAGTAATAATATAGAATTACTTTCACTAATTGATGATAGAATAGGAAGATATTGAGCCTTCATAATCAACGGGTCTTTTGCAGAATGTTGATGAATAGAGTCATTTGTCTTATTAAATGCACCGGTTGGCGATTGTTCACTGACCGTTGCTGGTCCATGTCCATTATGTATTTCATCTTGAGTCTCGCCACTGGGCAATGGCATGGCCAGTTCGTCATCCGTCGGCTCAGTCTTGGACGGCAATGTCTGTTCGGTTTTGAGTTCGATTAGGTCATTCATGACACACGATAATTAAGCGTCGTTCATTTCAATCGCAAAAATAACTGTAGAAAATCAAATAAAATATACCGCCAAACAACACAATCGATTTATTAGAGCATTGCGGCATTAACCGCGCAAATTGACAAAATTATATGATAGAAATTCACTTACAGAAGAAACGAAACACCATCCGCGGCCTGCACCAGTAAACGATCACACAAATATTTTTCGATTTATGGATACAACAGATTTTTTTCGGTTATAAAAAAATATAACCATCATTCATCAAACAATAAGAATGTTTTCTTATAAGGATTTTAGCCAATGAATTTGGATAACTATTAACTGATAATGAATTGTGTTAAGGCAACAATCATCATAAACATAATATGACGACATGACGTTCTATGATCATAGCCTGCTGCAGGTCTCGCCATGTTTACGACATGTTTACTATGCTCAAAAGTGGTTACAAATTATATAAAATAAGGTTACAACCACATGGTTGTCGTGCGATAACAACTGTTGTGGTTGATAAGGCGTGTTTGTTTTGTAGACGAGTCGTCGAACACAACACGTGACTTTTTTAAACGCTAACCCGGTGCTCGATTTTTACCGCTTTGAACAAAAATAATTAAAATTTCTACAATACAAAAACGTAATAGTAGGCACACAAATAACACATATTACATAGTTAATTCCGATGTCTTACAACAATAATCGAAATAGTTTTGGCCGTGGAGGAGGCGGCGGCGGTGGCGGTGGATTTCGAGGCAGAGGTAACTTTTATTATTGTTAAATATATTTTACTTATAAATTATGTGCTTTGTGATTCGGCAGATTTGTGTACTTGACATTATCCATCATAGGTAGATTTTAAAGTAGGTACTTGTTACATAATATATTTTTCGAAATTTTTGTACCAAATTAGTGTACCAATACGTAGTAGATACCTAGATAATGTTTTTAACCTTAATTTTTAAATCAAAAGTTCTTTAAATTATTAAAATATCCCTAGGTATATTATTTATTAAAATAGCTACAGATAAAAAGCTAAGGATAAAACAAAAGCCAAATTAAAATACCAATTTATATGAAGTTAATATTTTAATTTGAAGTACCTATCTATAGCAAAATAATAATGTGATATTTATTGCAGTAATGTAGTAGTAGTTGTCTAACACTGAAGATGAAAACATTGTTTTCGAAATACGTATTTGTTAAAATAAAAACAAATTAATTTGTAGAAATTGAGTTTTAATTTTTATATGGATATTTGTTATCGATTTATCATTAATATAATAAATAAATAATTCTCAATAATTTTTTGTTATTGGTATTATAGGTTCCTAGATATACAGAGTTTATAGTCAATCAATTATAAATGTGCTGCATTTGATTGTGTTGACTGAAAGGCTGGTTGAGTTTAGTTAGGCTGCTAAAAATTATATATTTTTACAAAAATTTGAATGTAATGACATGGTTTGATAGTATATTTTGTAATAGAAATGTAAAAATTCATTGTAGTGGAATCTAGGACAAAATCTCTCTGAGTACTTATTTATAAAATGGAACAACATCTCCCACATCCCTTCACTTACTTCTGTCACTCTATTTTATCTTTCCACCCCTTTTTTGGTCTTCTTTTAACATAAATTCCCTTTACTAAACTTGCTGCTTCTGTCTCTTCTCTCCTTGAAAAAATTCCATCTTAATATACCTATTTTCTCTCTTTTATTTACAATTGAAGCCACTCCTATACTACCCAGTGATGTAATTGTAAATAAATTAGTGGGTACATGCTCAATTCAGGTACGTAACTAAGATTTTTTTTTCCCCCATAAATGGTCAAAAAACTGATGTATTTTTCCTCAAATATTAAAAAAATGCTTTTTAAAACGGGAAGTAAGTGGTAAGGCTTAAAAAAATTGAGAAGATCAACTCATGCCACTGACTTTTTTAACTCGTGTCTGTCCGATATTGAATTAAGCCAAGCATGAGAGGGCTGGGAATCAGCCACCGAGTTAAACCCTGTCTTAATCCACCAAATCCTTGTTTTTTTTTTTTTTTTTATTAAAATATCACAACTAGATATACATATGCGTTCCTATACAAGTATATTGAGATTTTTCTCAACTGAATTTTATCTCTTTAGTCTTAATTCCTCAAACACTTATTTATACCAACAATATTCTAGTAGGAGTGATTACCCATTTTTTAGTAGCAAATTGTATTAAGTTGGTAGGTACATTAGAAAAGTCATTTTTCGATTTTCTCAATAATTTTTTTAACGCATAAGGAAAAACTGCCGAAAGAGTACATAAAAATGGTAAATCTTAATTAATTTTCATAGATATTATATAGGAAATATAATTAATATAATATAAGTAAATTAATAAAAATACTTATTATGTCTTCGTAATTCCGAAGATAATGTGCAAGGACTTGAAATTTTCAAAATGTATGTTTAAACGTAAATTTAGTTTATTAATTGTAGGCTATATTTAAATTTTGGTGAAAATACTTGACATTTTTACAAAGTGTGTAGGTAGGTATAGGTAATCTTTTATATTGATTTACTATATTTTTCAAAAATATTATCTCGATTTTAGCAATTAAAAATTTTAAAATATACCTATGTTCCTATTTTTTACCAAGATTTGCTCAGAATTGTTGTATCGAAAGATATTTTAAAACACAATATTATATTAAGTATATATTAATTATACAATATTATAACGCATCAAATAATCAAAAAGGTATTTTACAGTATTTTTAATATTGTAAACATTTTCAGAACTTATTTTAATTAGGTTAAATATTTTTTTCAAAATGTTGCATTTAGTACAAGTCAGCGGGTACATCTTTATGAATTTATTTTGAGTACACACATGTGTTAAAAAATTAATATAGGGTACAGATCGTATACTTTCCACTACATCACTGATATAACTTGCGCAGTTCATCTTGACCACTGGCTGACGTCACTCATTAGGGGTCGGAAAACTTGTTAGAAATAAGTTGATACAAGTTTGAAGCTGCATATTTACCTCTTCCGCAGGTCCTGCTAGTCTATTAAAAACGTAACGGTCGAAAGATTGAACCGTATGGGTTATACTACCACTTATATGCTCATTTTTATAAAATATTGGTACATTTACAATCAGATACTGTTAGATATATTTTACACATTCACATGGCTGTTTAGACAACAATAGTTTGAATATTCGTTATCAAAATTATTGACCTTATATTATGTGTTCATATTTCTTATATATTATATATTTTTTATATATTTCATAAATCTTTTACAATTTATAAAATGTATTTATATATATATATATAACATTCTAAATTTACAGGTGATGGAGGTGGTCGAGGTGGTGGTGGTAATTTCCGTGGTGGAGGCCGTGGTGGTGGTGGAAGAGGCGGGTTCAATAGGTTTGCAGAACAAGGACCACCAGAAGAAGTAAAAATATATTTTTAATATTCTATCTAATTAAATTAAACTATTTATTATCATATTATATTATATATAATATCAGTAATATCAATATATATTATCAAAAAATGTATAAAGATATATACATACAATATTATTATAAGCAATAGTATGATTATTTAATTATTTGAAATAAATTATTTTAGGTTGTACCTTTTGGATATTTTACTCATTCTTGTCAAGATGACATTGTTTGCAAGGCTGAAATGGAAGATGTTCCATACTTTAATGCACCTATATATTTTGCTAATAAACAACAAATTGGTAAAATAGATGAAATATTTGGCACATACAGTGATTATTTTGTGTCCATCAAATTGAATTCTGAAATTAAAGCTAAATCATTTAAAAACCATGACAAGGTAAAAATATTTATATTATTTATTTATATATTATAAAATGCTCACAATTTTTTTTTATTTCAGTTATTTATTGACCCTGCAAAATTGTTACCATTGAAAAAATTTTTACCTCAACCTGGTGGTCAAAGAGGTGGTGGTGGAAGAGGACGTGGTAGAGGTGGTGGTGGCCGTGGAGGTGGTGGACGTGGTGGCGGATTTGGACGTGGTGGTGGAGGTGGCCGTGGAGGCGGTGGATTTGGACGTGGTGGAGGAGGCGGACGTGGAGGTGGACGAGGTTTTGGAGGTGGTGGAAGAGGATTTGGCGGTGGAAGAGGAGGCGGTCGTGGTTTTAATAGATAAAAACTCATGTTATTGTAATTATAAATATTAAAATATATCATTGTCTTAATTATGTTTACATCTTTTTTATTCCATGAATTACATTTATTAATATAAACTAAGAAACTTTTTTATTATGTAACTAAGAAAAATGACTAAATAGTAAATCTACTTTAATTTTAAATCAATTTTACATATTTGTTAAATTCTAAAATGTGATAAATGAAATGTTTATTAAAAATAGAAAATAAATTATTATTTTTATTCTCAATTTATTAAGAGGACACCATACTAATGTTTTTCAGTGTTAAAACATATTTATGTAAAACTGTTAAAAACTGTACCAAGTTCTGAAAATGATTTTAAGTTGAAAACTCTATTATAAATAAGATTGTCAGTTTTAGACAAATTTTATTTTTATTTATTTAAATGTGATGCATTATTTTACAAAGTAACTTATAAATAACTAACATAGTTACTCTTATGTTACTATAAAAAATTAATAATGAAGTTAACATAATGTTACTCGAAAAAGTAACTGTTACAGTATGAGTATCTAATTTCTGTTGTGCTACTACTCTAAACTTTCTGTTTACAATAATATTGCAAATATAATTTTTAATTTGAAATAAAGTTATGAGAACTGTATATATTACATATATCTGTAAAAATAGTGATATTATGGAAGAATTACCTATCTTTACTCTATAATTTACATTTAGATTTTAGCATTATATTATTGTTTAAAGCTGTATTTTGTAATATTAACACTTATAGACAGAACTATTTTTGATATTTTGTGTTAGGTATATGCAATTGTTAAGTTATCACTAAATTTGTAATTTTTTTTGGAAAAAATATTCTTCAATGTTCTATCAATTTTCCCGTTAGGTCATTTTAGTAATGAGTATTATGTATAATATTATATATTTATGGCTGCCGACACATAAGTAAATTGCTTATTATGTTCCATAAGTTTTTGGATGTGATTATTATTATTATTGAGATTAATTTAAAATTCAAAGAAGCTACTTAACATTATAATAAATATAAATGCTAATGTATTTATGAGTCAATTTACGTAAGTTATAACTATAATACCTACTTAGTACCTACTACTTATATCAGTACAAATTAATTTGTTTAAAAAATGGTTGTTTTCAATAAATTACAAATATTGATAGATTTTGAATTCGGAATTTGTATTCGAATAAACGAATAAAAATATATATTGGAATACTTTAAAAAATAGATATTTTTGAATACATAAATAAAATAAAATACAGAGTTCCTTATATCCTGCGTTTTCACCAGATGATTTTTTTTTTTTTAATAAAAGCTGATTGTAAAAAAGATTTTTTAATTTAATTTCAAGTCTTCATAAAAAGCTATATATTAATTTATTTTTAATTCTATCTTGTGAATGCATTGTTTGTCTAAACTTATTTAGAAAGCCACAATTGTGGAAATTTGTGAACATGTTTATTACGAAATATAATAAATTATTTGATTGGCATGTGATTACATAACATTAAAAAATAATATTGACTCGGGACTATTTTTAAATATATTTATGTATTTCTCAATTGTAAGATTTTAATTTTTCAAGAAATTTCATAAAAATTGGCTATACAGAACCCCTTAAAAAGCAGATACCTCTGTTGTTTTCTTAATACTCTTAATACTTAATATAATAGGGTTATTATCTGTAAAAAGTTTATATTATAAGCTCAAAAGGGAATAGAAATATACACGTGCTAACTAATGCTTCAATTCCGGTGGCAGAAATCACGCTTGCAGAGCCACGATATTTTATACACCATGGTTATAATATATTGATTGAATTATTGTTTTATTTTGTAAATTCAAAGTGTAGCAAAGAATGTATTGCTTTTAAGTTTTAAAATGGTGTTTTTCTTATGTTTACATTTTTTTTTTTCTGGTAGAAATAATTTTGGACACTTTAAAGAGGTCGATTTTCGTTTTTTTTTTTTCTGTAGTTTTCTTAAATGTAAAGAAAAATTGCCTTTTTTAATGAAAATATGTAATATATGTACCTATTGGATACAATAAAATGTCAAATAAAGTTTTATTATTATTATTTTTAAATAATATATTATAGGTACCTACTTACTTACTATTTATAACTACACACAGAATCGTCTTTCGAATGCAATGAATTATCTTCTTTGCTTCTAAATTTAAAATAACATTATTACACTATCCTATTCAAGCACCGAATAAGGGGTTTTCATCATCTATATCTAGACTTTTTTTTTATTTATTATCCAGGCAACATCCTAGTGACCTGCAGTTTATTTTACGGCAAAATATTTATCAAACTTACCAGTTTTTGTTACCTACCTATACTCCATTCATGTGTAATAAATTCTTTTAAAGATCTGTATTTCTATCATTAATTATATACCTACCTATGTATTATTTTTTAACGAGAAGTACCTATATTCCTAATTATATTAATTACCTATTATATTATAATTGATTTTTACTTTTTAGTAGTTTAATGCATAGGTATTCGAAAACCAATAAGTAAAAAAAAAATATTGTTAATAGTATATTATTATTAAGTATTATTAATAGATAAACAAATAGCAACATGATATCTTATACTGTTATCACTTATCATTATTTTCTGTGTACCTAACTCAAATAACAGTAGGTATACCAAATACTATAAATGAGTACCTATTATTTATAGTATCATTTATAATATTTGGGTATACCTATATAGGCTATAATATACAAAATATTACGGCTCCGCAAGCGTTATTTTTGTCACCGGAATTGAGGCATTAGTTGGCATGTGGAATACAGTATACACCAGTAAATAAGTATTCAAAATTCTATTTTGGAATACAAAAAAAGTATTTAAATACTTTTATTCGAATATACTTTACAAGTTTGAGTATTGAGGTATACAATAATTAATTATAATTGTTTATAATAATTCGATTTTTTTAAATAGGTGTAAATACAAGATAAGCCAAGTAGGAAGTATTTGCTTCTATATACGCGAAACAACACGAAATTGCCTATATATAGCCCCTTAAGAGGATACCCGTTTTCAAGGAGTTAAATATAAGCAATATATTAATACTAATTTTATGAAAGTTATAAGTTAAACAATTTAAACTTTAAAGAATATTATTTACATAATTTCCAAAATGTTTAAAAAAATAAATATGATTATTTTTATCTAGGTACCCAGTACCGACTAACCTATACCTATCATGAATGAAACTATGTTTTATACTATATTACCAATCTATGTTTTGTTGGAGCCTTTTTTGTATATTTGTTATGTTTTTTTATGGTTGATCATTAAAAAAGTAAAAATACTAGCTGATGGCTTAGGTATACCTAATTATAAGAGAGTTAAATATAAAATTGTACAATAGTGTTCTACTGGTATAGGACTGATGGAAGATTTACCCCAAAAATATTTGTATAATGGAGACCCAGGACTCGATGTATATTGACGTAATTACCAAAGATTTGATGAGAATAGGTCGGCGGAACGCATCCATAGAAATGGCGTACCATAGAGAGAAGTGGAGATAATTATAATGGTGGCAGTGATGGTCCATAATGGACCGACAAGCTAATGAAGGATATATTTATATAAGCACTGATGTGTATACCTATACTACCCATATAGGTGTGTTTTCGCAATTATATGAAAAATTTTACAAACAATCAGTTTTGGTTATAACCCGCACAGCACAAATATATCTGATGGATATACAATGGATATACTCTGTGGACATCCTAAATATCCAATGGACATTTTTGTATGTCCAATGGATATCTATTAGATATCCAAATGTCCGGATTTTTGGTCGTTTATGGATATCCACAAGCAATATCTAATGGATATTTTTAAACAATATTCAATGGATAAAAATAAAACTGTACACAAATGAGACAAGATGCAGTATATAGAAACAAGGTTATAAAAA
The DNA here is from genome assembly GCA_025469235.1 of Pemphigus obesinymphae. Lineage (NCBI taxonomy): Eukaryota > Metazoa > Arthropoda > Insecta > Hemiptera > Aphididae > Pemphigus > Pemphigus obesinymphae. Next base: position 49,578 of record JAIPRL010002566.1, read on the forward strand.
TAATATATTAATATAAAGTGAAAAAAAAAATATAAATGACACGGGGATTGATCCGGATTAGGTGCTCAGCACTAGTACGTATACGTATATCGTATATTATGCATTGCCACTGTGGCGGTGAAATTGATCATGCGGTATTATTATTATTCGGCGAGCCCAAAACCTATCCCTGAAATCGAAGTTTCTGGAACTTTCGAACACCCAGTCGCCACGGACGATGCATGGAACATATTATGTGCAGCAGTTTCCGTTGGTCCGCGGACATCCACACAACATCGTTGTATTGCGTTCTTGTGTTGTTGTATACATCGTATTACTGTCAGATATCATTAATAATGATTATTATTTTAATAATTGTTAAAAAAACGTTCACGTCGATAATAATTGCGAACGCATTACACACATTCGTCGACTACATCAACCGACTACGAGCTATACATGCGGGCACGGCAAGGACGTCGAACCATCGGATCCTAACGTCGTCGTCGGCCGGATATTGACCGTAAGGTACCTATCGTATTTTTATTTTTTGTTTTCTCGATTAAACCGTAAGGGGAAACAAGTTATGGGGAATGCCCACTCTGCGAACGTGCTGAATTTCCGGTTTCTATAGGTACTTACACAATGTTTTTTAGTTAGGTATTCGTTATATAAAAGCGATAAATTAATTTCATAAAAGAATTTGTTTTATTTATCACATTTTACAAAATATAATAAAATTAAATCACAAGTCTAACATGAATATAGCACTATATACCTACCGTACTGTATTGTATATTAGGCCGATTCATGTGGGAAACGGACACTTATTTAGTTATTTGTACGGTCGAAATTAAATTACGATTATTATCGATCGCGGACATTTTGTGCGATCGAAATTTATCCAGAATTATTTATATATTATATTTTATAATATATCATGTGTTCACTATGCAATCCGCCTATTTAAAATTGTAGATTTACAATTGGTCAATCTATGGATTTTCAACAATCTAAATATTTTCCTTCTCATTTTTACACACACCGTGTTATCTGTATTATTACTATTACCTAGTACTAATTTAATGTAGGTACTTAATATAATATATAATTTTATTTTTATTTTGTCATATTTGTAATTTCGGGTTGGAACTCCAGATATACCTAAAAAAAAATCTGGATGCTATTAGAATTAGAACATTATTTTTTCTTATCTTTTGGATTGGCAAATAATAAATAGTGAACGTCATCGGCACAAACTCGGTCCCGACGGGTTTTATGAGTATCTTGTAATACAGTGTACGTCAACCGATACACACATATTTACTTACTATTACTACACAAGTACAGATTATAATCAAAAATTGTTATCTGTATTTTAACGGCATTTTATACTTAAGGGGATTGGAAGCGGTCATTAATTTAAGGGATTGTGTATAGGCAATTTGATTTATTCGTGTTACACAGTGTGTATGTGTGAGTAGTATTTGGTCTTTAGTGTGCGTAAATAGGTTTGGTATAATAATGATAATGCTGGTACGCACAGACACATGTCAATAAATACGGCTACCGTATTTGAAAAAACACTAAATACCATTTCCAACATACCGCCGATTGTCCTAGTGATGCGATAAGGATTCTAAAAACTGATCTGAATTCATTGTAAAATTTACTTTAGAACGACTTTCCCACTTTTTCATTTTTTTTTTCAAAATTGTTTATGTGGCACTTTTATCATTTAATCTGTTTATAATAACCAGAGTTTATATTGTAAAACCTAGTCTCGCTCTATCTCGGTGAGTACTTGCGAGAACTTCCGATGGTGAGGTATAATATATTTGTACTTCGTTTTGATATACTCACGTAGGTATGTTGCGATTATATTATAGTGTTTATGTAAAAGGTTAATTGTGCATTATTACCCTGAGGTGTTTTATCATTTTAAAACTCGAGTATACGACTATACCTATTTAAATATATTTTAATATTTTCGTTATTATTTATTAGTGAAGGTAATAGTTGTAAGATAAAAACAATTTTCTCAATTGACAATAAATGTATGGATTTAACAAAAACGTTGACGATATGAATTTAACTTAAACATATTTCATGTAATTTAAAATAAGATTACTTTAAATACTCTGTCTCTCATAGTGTATTATAGTCTTTTTTCGGTTCTGGGTAGTTACCTTGGACCCCAGCGTCCCCGCCCAGTATACCCCGTATACAATTGGTAATTATTATTTTAAAATGCAGCGTTACCGTTGAATAATATTAATATAGGCTACTATAAAATATTTTACGCTCTGAACCATTGAAATGTATTTTAGTACCTACCTATATAAAAGTATATTATAATTATTGTTTTAAAGTTCAATTTTTTGATTTATCAACACCTATAACCACTAATACTTCCAATTTTAAATTAACTAATCATAAACTGTATTTATATATATTATATAGGTACCTATAATAATATGTGAAGCCGTTTTGTTGATATGTTTTTGAATTCACACTTTTTATTGGAATAGAAATGCTTTAATAACCATACTAAAAAATTACACAATATATTTTTGAACAATTTTCTAAATTATGAGGAAATTACTAGTTTTTTTTTAAAAATAAAAAAATCTTTATATGTAGGTTTAATGAAAGAATCGAAAATGACTCGTTTAAATTTATCATCTTAATTACATTGACTATATACCTACCGAAAAATGATTAGTGTTCGAGTCGAAATACGAAGTTCATAGAAAAATAAAATAATCATAATTATAAAATTAATACATCTCTATTTTATAATGAAGAATGTTTTTGGTGTAATTTTTTTTTATTTATATTTTATATAAGCCGCGCCAACTTGCCTATAATATACTATATTTTTATGTAAATAAATGTAAACCGATCAAGACTGCAAAAAATCAAAAAAATTGAAAAATTGTACTAAAATCATTTTACATTAATTGTATTATTACAGTGAAATCATACAAATTAGTTAAATTATTGATAAGTACATGAATAAGAAATAAATTATAGATTATAGATTAGAAAAAAAAATCATTTACTATATTTGAAAGTTATCAATATCTAAAAATTAAAATAACACTGAACTTTTTTATTAGGTTTTTAAATTTAATTAAATAATTTAATTAAATTTTAATGAAAATTTTGATTGAAAAAAAAAGTTAAATGAAGAGTAAATCAGGTAATTAAAGAGTAAATAAAGATATAATAAAAATACATTATACAAAGGACAATACATTCCGAAAGGAATAGGTAAAGTGCCGACGCGTGCCGATACGTTTATGTTCACGGCTGCACAACTTTTCCGAACCGTCCTGATCCGAGCCAAGTCGAGCCGATATGATCCAATCTAGTACGCGCCCAGATAAAAAGTTCACCCGAATGTGCGTATCAATATAAATTTAATTAAAATTGTGAAAAGTACTACAGATGTCCGATGGTTAAATTCATTACTATGAGATGTAAAAACTATAGTATAAGTACCTACCTACTCTGTGACTAAGTAGATCAGACATCAATACTTAAATACGGACTCGTCACAGAATATATAACACATAATTTAATTAAATAAGACATTGGTGAGAGTAGGGGGATAGTATGACAGAGGATACCTAAACATGGAAATAGGCTAAAGAAGTAAAAAAGATAATATCAACGAAAAAGAAAGATAATAAGATAGGGCAGCAACCCAAGGAGGTGGTTAATAGAGAAGTACAGAGAAAAGAAGAGGAAGTTGTGTATGATATTTATTGATCTAGAGAAGGATCTAGAAAAATTTTGAAATGGATATTAATGAAGAAAAGGTTACTTAAGTTGTACGTGAATATAATTGAGGACATGTATGAAAGGACAAGTATTAGAGTAAAGAATTTGTGTAAAGGAACTAAGGTCAGGGTAGGAGTGAGGAGTGAGGAGGATACGGGAGATAGAGTTCAGTGAAAGTTGAGGACTAGGGTGGTTCACCCCATAAAGTTGGGAGAGAGGGCGAATGAGAAGAAAAAGAAATAACTGTGACTGGTCAATTTTAGGTTTAAACTGAATATGGCATAGATATACATAAAAATGATTAAAAATGTAATAACATTGTATCAAAATTAGGGATTCCTACTTTAGAAAAGTTTTGTTTTACTACGCATATTATTCTTTATTCAATGAAAAATCACAGATCAAATTCAATGTTTCCATTTAAATTATTTGTGATATCATTTCTTATGTATTCAATACTATATTTATTTTAATAATTATGTCATTAAAAGTGTTTTCATAAGAACTAGTTTACATAAAACATGTACCTATCAAATGTCGAATAAATTTCGGAGGGGGTCCTTAATTTGTAGTTATACCTACGTATGATATAGTACTGATAGGAGAAAGTCCTGAGGAAGTGAATGGTAGACTTGAAGAGTGGAGGGAAGCTCTGGAAAGTAAAGGACTAAGGATTAGTAGGAGTAAAACAGAATATATAGAGTATGATTTTGGTGAAAGGGAACACAGAGGGAATAGGGAAAGGCTAGAAATAAAGTTAAGTGGGGATGTGGTGGGAGAAGTGGAGAGGTTCAAGTATTTAGGGTCCGTTATACAGAAATATGGGGGTTTCGAAGAGGATATGAAACACAGGATTAAGTGTGGATGGACAAAGTGGAAAGAAGCGTCAAGTATTCTGTGTGATAAAAGAATTCCTATTAGATTAAAAAGTAAATTTTATAAGGCAGTGGTGAGACCTGCAATGATGTATGGAACGGAATGTTGGGCGGCAGTAGGTAGAAAGATAGAACAGAGAATGAATGTAGCTGAGATGAGAATGTTAAGGTGGAAGAGTGGAGTTACTAGAGAGGATAAAATAAGGAATGAGTATATCAGATGTAGTATAGGGGTAGCTTCGATAGTAGATAAAATGAGAGAGAATAGATTAAGATGGCTCGGGCATGTATTAAGGAGGGAAGATACTGAGGCAGTAAGATTAGTAAGGGAAATGCATGTTGTTAGTAAAAGGGGGAGGGGAAGACCGAAAAAGTAATGGGGGGATGTAATGGCGAGTGATATGAGAAAGGTGGGAGTAAGTGAAGAAGATGCGGGAGATAGTGTTAAGTGGAAGTGTAGGACCAGGGTGGCCGACCCCAAATAGTTGGGAGAAAAGGCGAAGGAGTAGAAGAAGAAGATTTATTATTGAAAATAAGATTTTTAATGATGTATATCGAATTCAGATCTAAAACATTAATAAAGCCTCAATAATTGGTTTTGAATTTTTCTAAAGGTCAATTTTGAAAAGGGGAAATTAAGATAAAATTATGTTATTAATTATTACGCAGTATTTTTTAAATAAATATTGAGCTAAATAGAGTATCGAAACAAATAATAATAACAAACGTGTACAATTCATTAAAAATTCCAGCAGTTCTTTTGTGTATAGAAAATGGAAATACAATTAATAGCTATAATGAATTTCAAATCAAACACAACAAACCATAATCTGCCGATACTATCAAAAATAAAATATAAGTAAATAATATGCCTATAGCTATACACTATTGACTATACAGCCACGAGCCATCTGTGACTTCAGATTGTAGCGACGACGATTAAAGTTAATTTACACGTCTTGTGTATACTGTGAAATAATTAATTAATAAAAATAATTAATCATTCCAGTACCGCAGAGATTATCTTGCAGCTCACAACGCGTCCGCATAAGTTCACCTCACCCCACTCTGCCGCAGAGTTTAGCTCGCGGCCCCATACGCCACCGCGTAGGAAGCCATTCCGCGCTGATTCCCAGCTACCCGTCATTCCGGTCCCAACCGATCCCTACGTACCGCACCGGCGGGTTAACCTGCCTTCTTCTAACTGTGTGCATTCCAATTCATCCCTAGATTTAGTTACCATGACCAGAAAGAACAAAAAGGCAATTCCTCGCCCCGGCGCAAACCCCGATCTTCCTCATCCTCCAAAATTCCAAAACTTAGCTCGCCATCAACCTCCCGCAGCCGAATACCGCTAAGGAAACCTTCTCCTCCCTTCTCATTCTCAGGAGACTTCGCCTTGGACGACGAACTCCAAACTATCGAAACCAATTCCGAATCCGTAACCTCAACTCAAACAACAAACAACGTAACTCCGACTTTCAACGCTACTAAAATTCCATCTCCACCACCTATCATCATACCATCAACTACCTGGCGCAAAGCCACTTCTTACATATTCCAAGACCCCAACCTCGCTTCGGCTGGCCTAGTAGCCAAGCTGACCGCAGATGGTAAAATAAACCTGAAAACACAAACTCCAGCACGTACAAACCATCCTCCGCACAAACCAAATGGACTTCCACACCCACACCTTACCTGCTGATCGCCACCTCAGAGTAGTTATTAGTAACATCCCGGCTAGTATTTCCACTGAGGCACTCCAAACGGAACTCACTGCCCTAAATTTCGATGTCCATACTATCAGACGCTTCGGCACAGATGATAAATCCATGTCTCTATGCTCGGTATCACTTTCCGACACCAACGCAAAAGAAATCTATAACCTCAACAAACCATTCTACCTAAAAATCTCCGTTGAACCATTCAAAAAATCAGGCCCATCCCAATGCCATAATTGTCAGAAATTCGGCCACAGCTCCAGTAACTGTGGAAACTCTCTCACATGCGTGAAATGTGCAGGCGCACACCCCACTAGTGAATGCACCAAAACCCCCGACATACTCCCGACCTGCGCAAACTGTAAAGGCCCGCACACAGCGAACTACCGCGGCTGTCCGGCTTACACCCAAACAGCAACTTCCATCAAACCCAAAATCACTGCACCAATTCTACCCCCCCGTAACACCGACAACACCGCAACATTCACTGCCCCCACCATCTACTCCTACACCTACCTTGTCCTACGCCAAAGTAGCCGAGGGAACTTCCCCTTCACCAAATCAACCTAAATAGCAACCTAACATCTCAACTCAAACAATAATCTCACTACTCTCCGAACTTCTTACGACCATATCCACCACCGATGACCCTAAAATAATAATCACAACCACTATAGCCTCCTTCATCCAACTCCTCTCCCAAAATGCTTAATACTAATAGGAATCTTAAAATAATCCACTGGAATGCCAATGGCATAAACAAACTCAGCGAACTCCAATCATTCGCTAAACATCTTAATATAAACATCATACTCTTAAATGAAACTCATCTTAAACCTTCACAAAATCTTAAAATACCAAACTATCACACCTATCGTTCAGACCTTCCGCCTATCAGAGGCTCTCCGGCGCACGGTGGCACGGCTATCCTCATCCATCGTCGCGTTATTCATAAACCCTCACCTTTTCGCACCAAACTTCAGTCCACCTCAATCACCATCAAACTTAACAACATCGCAATCTTAATCTCAGCCATCTATAAACCTCCAAATCTCACGTTAGACCCAATCGACCTTGACACTCTCACCCAATCCTCTGATTGGTCAATTTCCGCCGGCGACTTCAATTCCAAACACCCCTTATGGAACAGTCGTTCAACAAACTCTTCAGGCATAACCATCTTCAATCACGTCCAGCACAACGACTACTCAGTCCTAGCTCCAACCACCCCAACTTATCCCCCATTCGCCCAAACCTACCGACCTGACGTCCTCAACTTCGGCCTAGTTAAGGTACCTCTGCCCATTAAAATTACTAATCTCAACGCTCTCTCTTCCGACCATAATCCGATACTCCTAGAAATCTACGGCACACCTATCTCTACGCCTACCTCCCTCTCCTACTCGCATCATTAACTGTGTAACGTTCGATTTGTCGGCCTATTTGTTTTTTTTTTAAAAATATTATATTATTATTGATATCACGTATCTGACGTGTGGTATGAACGGCCGCACCGCTGCTTATTCCATAATATATATAAATAAATAGATAGGTACAACAACAACAGCCACCTCTCTTCGTCCGTCCGTGCGTCCGCGATCGCGTATATGTGTGGATTATATAACATTAAAGATTATGTAAATGTACTGGCCACTACCATCTAA
>JAIPRL010002567.1:0-57599 GCA_025469235.1 Pemphigus obesinymphae
AGCCGCGTGATGGACAACGAAGGTGGACATACACGCGTCGAGTACGCGCTACGTACGCACAAGATGGTACACGAAAAACGAAGGCGTAAATTCACGACCGGATGGTATCGTGCGAAGGCGAATACCCAAAAAAAAAAATGTACATTGACAAAAAAGACGGAAATGTTACAGCGAAGGACACACACGCGTATATTTTATTTGTTTCTTAACGGCACTAGATGGGGGGGGGGCATCGTGTGTAACGGTATCACATCGGCCGACCACGGAAACGCGGAGGCGGCGGCGGCGGCCATGATAACATGAACATGCCAAAGACGTTGTAAAAGGCAGGGTGGCCGGGCAGCGCGCTCTGTCCCTTTAAACGGTACCGAACACCTAAGAAACTAATTTTTTATGTAATATGTGGTAGACAGTAGAATAGAGAATAGTACATGAGACCTGAAAGACCATTGAGGAACTTTAAAATTAATTAAGGATAGGAGAGTAGGTGAATTTATTTTTCTATTTAACAAGTTATTAAGGAATTGAAGGTTGATTATGCGCCTGCAGTCAACCAAGGATTCAAGTCTAAGTTTTAGAGCAACAGGGGAGTAGTTGTGAGATGAACATGTAATACCTAAGATAAACCTAGTAAATTTAAAAAACCTACATTGAACCCGTTTTAACAGAAGTGAATCGCCAAATATATGGGAATCCTAAATTACACTGCCACATTCTAAAACAGAACAAACTAGAGCTTATTAGAAGAACCTGTAGAGAAGTATGAGACCTAAAATTGTTAGATGATCTCATTATGAAACCCAGCACTCTAAACACTTCACAACAAATCATTCCTATGTGATCCCTGGGGTTAAAGGAACAATTTAACTTAAAACCAAGATCTACTATGAATCCATTTTAACGTAAATTAGTATAATCAAAAAGTGTGTAAAACAAGTTAATCGCAAAACGGAACCTAGAGAAAGACATAGCATGGCATTTATCTACGTTTAAAAAGAATTCTATCGAATGTGACCATTCAACAAAATGTATTAAATCTTTTCGAAAATTCGAGCAGTCTTCGATTGAATCAACTCACATAAACAATTTCATATCGTCTAAAAAATAGAGAATACGACAGTGACGTAACACTTTACACATGCGTTATTAATAAATAGTAAGAATAGAAGGAGGAGACAAGTGACCTCCTTGTGGTACACCAGAAGAAGCCAATATTAAATTACATTCTATACTATACATTTTAAGCCATTGGTATCGTCCACGATGATATAAAAACATACGATGTAGTGGCGTAGTGGACGTATATATAAATAAAACAAAAACACAATGAAAGAAAAATATATGCATGTTTTAATGCATATATATGCATGGGTTAGGCACAAGTCCCATAGGTGCTTGGTCGGTACTCCACTGTACTGTGCACGAGTAACACTGAACCGTTGGGTACCGATATAGGGGAAAGAAGTGAGTCCATCGTCTTTTCGGACTTTGAACAGAATAACGCATTACTATAGTCCAGAATTTTACATTTGAAAGCAACGATAAATCATTGTATTCGATAAAGAAGAGTGATGTATTTTGTGGGGTGGGGGTGGGGTACATTTAACCTCTTTGAAAAACAAACTATAGAATTAGTTTGCTATCAAGAACGATATTTTTTTAATAGATTTTAAATATAATATAATAACTATTATATTATATTACTCGACTTTATCCGAAATTTTAATTTCTATTTCCCTTTAAATACATTATACCAAATTGTATTAATATTATATTTATATATTTTATTTTATTGTAAATTTTTACGTTGAATAAAAATTGAACCCTTTTTATTCCCTTCTCCCTCGAATAAAAGTAGTTAAATTCACCGTATATGTACGTATACAATGTATTTTTTCATTTTTCTTGCGTCTGTACAAAACTGTATTTTGTATAACTGTAATAGAAACTACTGGAAAATAAAAAAGTGACCTCTTAAAAGTACCATATAGAATCAATACATACACACTCCAAAACTTCAACTCTAATCCTTTTGTTTAAAAAATTGCTTACAAAAAAATATTAAAATTAATATAAAAATCTATCATTTTAAAATCAGTCACTCTTCATGCAGAGTTTGTCATGAAGACAGAACATGGACTGATATAAATGGCTCAATGAAAGAAGTGTGAGATTCAAAGACATCAAGTAATAGCAATTGGAAAATAAACAATTGCAACAAGTAACTTAAAATAGTTGAAAGACAATAGAATAAATACTTTTCAACGTTATTTACAATATTATTGACAAAATTGTAACTGATATTGATAAAAACATCACTACCCCGAGAATTTATTATTGTTAGATGGATTTTTATTCAAGCTAAAAACTTGAAAGTGATCAATAACTAATTCAGAATTAAGAAACTTAGGAAAAAGGTCAGAATTCCTTAAGTATTTTTACATCATAATTGATAAAAAAAACAACAGTGGATCTAACATCGTTTCGTCCTAAAACTACGAACATTTTAACTAAACTAAAATATTTAAATTAGAATATATAATAAAATTAAACAATCATCATTAACTAAATAATGAATTTTATGATGTCTACTTACAAAATCAAAGTAACAATAAATTGTAGAAATAGCATGAGCGCATAAGGTACAATTAAAACATAAGTTATCTGCAGAACTGTGCTGATGATTGATAGAAATAAATAAATTTTTAATTCATATAACAGATTCTATAGTCATACGTGTTATTTATAGTACAAATGTTTAATTTGTATCATAAATATTAAGTGGTTTATCGTTTAACGTTTTAAACATTAAATTAATGCAAATGATATAAGGTGCTTTGTTTTAAAATATTATTGACATTATACGATATAACGAGAAAACTTTGAAATTGCCTATATATTTCATAAGCGATTATAAAAAAAAAATTACTTAAAAATCGACAAAAAAAAATTCAATTTATTCGAAATCATATCCAGGTCTGCCTTTACAGTATACATATTACCTAAACATTATTTTATTTATAAATACAAAATCTACAGCTTCTTTATTTTTTAGTAACGTAAATAAAGAGACTTATTTATAGGTACACTATAAAACTTTTAACTTAATTTAGTATTATGGTGTTATAAAAACGCATCTCGTAAAATACGAAAAATAAAAATCGAAAATGCCAGTAATATCGTGGATTACGATTTTTCGATGACAGTATAATATGCATTAGTATAGATTATATTCAACGAAAATATACAATATATAAGGTATATAAAAAATATTGTCATAATATCAATGGCTTTAAAAAATGCATTATGTCCCCCATATATAATATGATATGCAGTATAGAAAATTCAAATACCTTATAATATTATTATAATTTATATTGACCAATAAAATTGACAGCGGTAGGTATATTTAAAAATTAAAATATTTATAAAAACCTTTAAGTAATAAAAATATCATTCGTGCGTATATTTTATGGGTATAGATTTTTACTGAAATGTCCTATTATTTTTTCTGTGATTTTATTTTTACTTTTTGTCCTACGAATATTTTTTATTATATAGATATCCTTTATTCCAACTAAGAACAGGTAAGTTTTTTTACGCATAACCAGTGACTGATGTGTGTACAGCTTCCTCTCTACGTGCATTCACGCCGCATTGATGGCCGTCTCAAAAATCAGAAAATAGTAATTTCAAAGTTCAAACACATTTCTTGATTAGAATAAACTATAAAGTATAGTTAAAAGTATGATATATTATGTACTAGAAACTTAAATTGATAAATTACAACGATATTCATATATAAGTTACAGTATTGAGGTATGACAAATGGCCAATAGGACATAAAAGTTTGAACAAGATTTCGTGGAGTTATTTTTATTCTACCGAAACGACTGAAACGTAGTAAAATTAAAAAATAAAAGAGTTTCTAACTGATTTATGGTATTCAGTTAACAAACTAAGATATACAGATCTGACATCGAATAGGCTGGGGTTGGTGATGTGTTTTTGAATTTTCGGGTGGTATAAACGTGTGTTTAGCAATATCTAGTATTGTTGGTGAATAATTCATACTAAATAATACATCGTATACCGTAAACTGAAAAAAAAATGGTCAGTAGACCCTCGAAAGACTGAGGGTGCGTATGAAAGGTTCTGCGAGGTCACCCACAAAATCCGGCACGGTGGTGTTAACACAGAAACTGACTCCTGGCAGTCGTGCGTACTTGTCTGTTGATAATATGTAAAATTAAAATTAATTTCAAAATTTATCATTTTCATCTTCAAACAAAAAAGAAACGTATACTTGCCAAGAAATCGGGGGAACTTCTATGATCATATTAAAAAAAAAATAGGGTCTCTAGTCGTCTTTTTTAGTTTTAGCTAGGAGTCCGTTTAATTCTAATTGGAAATCCACTACTAGTTTTTACAGTTACAAATCGTTACAAAATAAATAACAAAATCCCTGTCGAAGTCTCGAGTTAATATTTTGTACCCAAGGTGATAGTGTGATGCACTTAAGTTGTACTACTATTGGTGAGTATTTATTATTATATTTTCAATGGTTGAACGACGAAAATTACTGGAAAAATAATGCTTATATTAACTAAAACTATTCAATAAATATAATGACAAAAAATCATTAATAAATTATATTTTGGACCGCACATACATAAACCACGTTACTAAGGGCTTAAGATATATATTGGTAGATCAATTGGGGGTTTGCGTATACTTGTATAATAAGTCATATATAAAACGGTCAATAAGGCAATATAGTTGTTCAATGCTGCTGTTGATTTGAAAAACTGGGCGTCAGCGCCCGGTGGTGATACTGCGATACAGGGAGACTTTGTTTAATATAACCAAGACTCGTGCATGCAGGTAAGGTTGTACGAGCAAGCTATACCACCATCTTCCCCACAATTACACAGCGTGATGAGTGTGATCGGTGGCACGACCGAGTCAACTCAGCTGTAGTGGTTACAGGTGTTAACCAATAGAGCCTCACCAGATTTACGAAGAAATGAGAAACTTATTAAAACCCTTTTAGAAAGCAGGGGATAGGAAGAGCTCATTATTAGCCGAAAGATTGGAAAATGTTCCATCATTTAGATTAAAATCAAGAGAGCTACCTTGGAAGACGGCCAAAGACCTAATAGGCTCAGGGTTTGAAATTGATAAGTGCCAATAAGCGTAATTAGTGGAGTAGGTCCACTGTAACAAACGGTGATTTGGAGCCTGATCCTAATCGGCGAGTTATGGGAATGGAATTTCCTCATGCATATATTGTATGAGTGGTCTGTACTAAAACGCCTTCGTACAAGCCATGACTGCTTTGCTGACATGATGCACAAATGGCGACTCCGATTCAGTTCAGCATGTGATTGCGGTAGTCACAGACAAACAGTAAACCACATTGTAACAGAATGTCAACAGAGGAAATTTTACAAGGGCCTCGAGGGAATTCACCCGACAACACCGGAGGCAATAAAATGGATACAAGAATTGGACTTACATCTGTGGAATCTATGTTCCAAAGTGGCCATGGTGCAATAATCAAATACTAGTCATCTTAGTTAGACACCATACATTACTTGCATCTATTATTATTATTATATTTATATCCATATATGTTATATATCTTTAAAATTTCATCATATAATTTCAATTTTATTATTTCTAATTATAAGCTAAATTAAATTTGCTTTAATGTTGACTTGTGGTCAAGCCATATGAATAAATAATATCGTTCAATGTATATTTATTTAGTATAAAATTTATGATTATTGATTTATATACGTATATATAAATGTATACATGTGAATATGAATATTTGATTAAAAATTCAATTTTATTAATTAAACAGTATACAGGTGTAGTATAGTATGAAGGATGTATGAGAATTGATATCGATCCGACTATCCATGACGTATAAAGATGATATACAGGGTATAAAAGGACTATTTAACAGAATGTAATAACTTTTTTTTTATTGAATATTTTCAAATTATTTTTTTTAATTATTATTTATTATTACAGCCTGGCGCTATAACTTAAATATTTTTTAATTAAATTGTAATGTTTAGGAATTTGAAATAAAAATGTAAAATTTGATTTAAAATTTATAAAAAAAATCAAGATAGCCAATTTGTAGATCTGATTTTTAAAAAAAATGTTGATGTCAAAAGTTTTTACTAACGTCGAGTCAATTATTTTTAAACAATTTTTAAAGTTTGATATTTTATTATACACAACATAGCCGATATCATTTTATTCTTTTCCAAGAAATAATTTGTATCACTCATAACCAACAACAAATTTTTGGACCGCCAAATATAGTAATATGATAATGGTGATATCAGATGATATTTATCAAAATAAAGTTAAAACGCATGACAAATACGATTTTCACGTGTTAAAATGTGTTTTTATTTTAATGGAATTAATGATCGTTTTTTGTAATTACTAGTTAATAATATTTTAATATTTATAATAATTTGTGATTGTGAAAATGGAATTGGTATTTATTAGAAGTTTAAAACCGTAAATCCATAATTTATTTACAAACACGAACATCATAGTTACTAAATGATTTATATGTTTAAGCTATTTGATTTTAACATTTTATGATAAATTATTTGAGTATACCATATCAATTGATCCGTTGATCCGTGGCCCAGAAATACTTTTTTCATACTACTTATATTGAATCACAATTATTTTTATCCTCCAGAATATTTGGTGATAGAAACATCCTTATAGCTTATGCAATTAGTTGTAATCCAGAAAATGCTTGTTTTAATGAAACTGATACTGATGCACACTATTTATAACATTGAATTACATAATAAACAATTAATGTATTAAATTATTAGATATTACTCAGTTAGTAGTAAAAACCCAAAACTATATAAACTATTTATTACACTAAAAGTACAAAAAAAAAATAAAAAATACTTATGTAACGTAATCACACGTGCGTGTATAATATGCCTATATTATACTTGTTTCGGCTATAACCACTATGTCGATATTGGCTGTGGTTATTACTGATATTGGTTATGTGGGTTTAAAGCCGTTATATAAGTTTTTGGAATTTTTAGTTCGTTAAGAATTTCACGTATTAATTTCAATATTTTATTATACAACTGTTGGCTTAGTAAAAAAAAAATAATATTGAAAAAAAAAACAAATACAAGAATCAAGACAGTATGATATCGAGTTATTATGGACTACGTTCGAAAAAGAGTACAAAATGTATTAATGAATGTCAGAAAATACGATATTAACCTAGAACCCGAAATGAGTTCTACAGAAATGGGTGGGGATAAGTAGGGTAGTGCATAAAATATTAAATAACAATACATTGTACTCGGAAGTTTTTGGGTTATAAATATTATCTCAGTAACTTTAATAAACTATGTACAACTTATAAATATTGTACTAGTGTCTAAATTGTATTGTATAATAGGTTTTAATCTGGGGAAGCGAAAAATAAATAGTAGTGTAGCTTTTTTTTTTTTACGTGTGCATTCGAATAATAATCGTCAATTATTTAAAGTGTTCGCTTTTATTTATAGCGTTATCATGTATGTACACGTTTTTAGAACAAGTTTTAACACTGTAAGTTAGTTAGAAACTGTTTTTATCTCATAACTTCTCTAATTGTTAATCGTCTCGGTAGAATAAAAATAACTGCAGGGAAGCTTGTTAAAACTTTTATAGAGTCGGCCACAATTATCCCATTTCATACCTAAATACCGTATCTTATATGCGTATATCGCTGTAAATTACCAATTAAAGTTTCAAGTACCTATACTTTCGTTCACGGCGCATTTAATGATAATATGGCGAAAAAAAACCATATAAAACCAGTCAGAAATAAGATACGGCCAACTATGTTTTATTTATCAATTAATTAAACATAAGATACATTAAGATAACATTAAATAAATAGTATACAGAGGTCTGGAATAAGGATTATAGGAATTTTTTTTATCGATCCATTAATCCGTGCCCCAGAAACACCATTTTCATACTCCAAATATATTATATAAAATATAAATAAATAAATATATCTTCCGAAAAACAGTTTTATCGTATTTTAATTTAAAAAATAAAAATCAATCATTGTTATTGATATTTGTATTATATTATTTTAGGTTCTGAGGGTAACGAGGGAGCTAGTGGTTTTACAATGACAAAAAATAGATTAAATCAGGATATGATCTTGAGTGGCCTAATAAATATATATATAATAATATGTACGTAACTTAGGTACTCATTATAGTCATGAGACAAATGTAATTTTTTCTCGGATAAATGGTATGGTGTTTGTATTACATACAGTTAAACTTTTGCTCAGAAATTGTGTGTTTTAAATTTGAGTAATCCACATTATATTAAAAGAAAAGTGTTCATTTTATACGGATTATTTTTCACTATAGTTGAACAATACTTTCTTAATTTTGATCCTTGAAAAAGAGTTGGAACCTGTGTGGAATATAAAATCAGTAAAATTATATTTATTTTTAATAATATAACGTTAAATGAGATTTTGATGGAAGCCCACGAAACAACTGAATCAATAAATATTTTGTTGTAAAAGTTTCACAAATCCATTTCGAGCGACTGCGAATTCAGTTAAACGATAAAATTTAATGTATAAACCAATAGGTAGATATTAATTTGAGGAGTAGTTATACTACGGTAGTGGTAACTGGTGTTGGTATTCTCATCCCTGGTCGTTTTATAGTTCGGAAATAGAAATTTGTTGTGGAAGTTTTGACGAATATTATATTGTAATACCTGCAAACAAATATTAGACGATAGGAATTAACAACATTGTTTATGGGAATGAGATCTGTGAAACAGAAGTCGTATAAACTAGTGTGTTGTAAACGAGAAATTTCCCAGTTGGATGTATTATATCGTAAAAGCTGAAAAGCAATCGTTCGAAGTATCTTTAGAGATATATAATATAAGAGAAAGCATAAAGGACATAATCAAAATATGATAATCACATTACAGAATAATATGATCATAATTCTAATTAGGGCAAGGGCACAGTATCATTTTTTCATTTTTTTTGATATGGAAACAAAATGGTAGCTCATATTGTAGCACAAATTTTTAATATGTGAATCATATACGATACGCCTTTAATTTGTTTATTTCAGTGAGAATACATTAATATTGGTTTTATTTATAATCCTTTGATACACGTTGAAATGCAAAATGCGATAATTTCAACAATATTATTAATAATACAGACTTGTATAGTATGAAAATTAATTACAACTGTATTTTTAGAAATTCGATTTTTCTTTTTCTCATTTTACATTAATTCATAAATTTATATTTTTAATCGTGACCAATATTTGCCCCCTTCTCCAAGTTTCTACACTATTTGCATATTCAGTACTCAATTTATTTAAACGGCACTAAATATTTCTTGGAAACTTTATATTATAGTATACGGTGAGGTCAATTCGCAAGGCCCGTCGCCAATATATTCTCTTTGACCGATCCACCACATATTAACAAGACTAAAATTACTCAGATTAGCTATTTTTTATCATTCCATATTAGTTTGCGAGATTTGTATGAGTCGCTATCGTGGTGGATATCTTAGGGTATCGTGAATTTGTTTCCGGAAATTATCGAGTAATTTAGATTCTTTATTCAGCATTATGCAGCTTGTTTCAGTCAAAGTTCGGATGTTTTTATGTTTGAAAACATTGGAAGTCCGATTGATATATTATTTAGTATTGCAGTTATGATTCTTATATGCTCATTGATATGTATGTATAATATACATACATATCTAAAATCTAAAATCTAAAATATACATTGTATATTTTAGATTCTGAGTAGAGCAAGGAAGCTAGTGGTTTTACAATGATGGTTATTTTTTTTCTCTATGAACAAATTTACTACCAGTAGGAGTGCTACGATCTTTACAAGCTTACCCGGTTTCCGGTAGCAAATTGCATCTAGTTGGTACTTTAAAGAGGTAATTTTTGATTTTCAATAGTTTTTTATGTTTAAGGAAAACTGCCAAAAAATGACCAAAAAATGACCAAAAAACGGCAAAAATACGATTTCGTCAAATCCAGATTTTTCATTTTTCGTAATTTCGTAAGATCATGTTTATTTCTACATTTGATATTTGATGTTATGTTAAACATAGGTAAGTACTGAGTATAAAACTAATATTAAGAGTTATGAATACTACACCTAAGCTACGTTTAGAATCGTTTTATTGAATGCAAAGATTTATCATTGCTTTCTATATGTGTTTTATGAGCTGGGTATCAGCGCCTATGTGGTAGTATTCGTTATGCTATTATGATTGGTTCTGCTCGTTACGTTTCAGCGTGTATAATAGAATATGCAGAGAGGGCTACCACCATCCTCCCAATGACAACCTCTACGACAACTATGTGTGTAAAACTAGGACGATCTGTTCTGTTTTATTTTATTTTATTATTTGTTACAATTAGAAATTTAATAGTGTATCAATGTGTTATATGTGTTTGATATCCATGCCATACAAAATAAATAAATAAAATCATTGCTTTCAAATGCAATATATCCACTAAGAGTTTTCATGCCCCGTAGCGAAGGGTATCCACCTCTACTGACACCCAACGAGCGAAGTGCATTTTTTTTTTCATTATTATACCTTAAAAAAGTAGATATTCTATATCTATAATTAAAATATTTTTAAAAATAATTTTAAAAAACAACAAAATATTTAAAATGAAAACACTAAAAAATTTTGAAAACGCGCATTTTAAACGATAACTGGAGTGTACTAAACAGTATTTATATCGTTCATCCTGCCATTAAGTGCTCCAAAATGAAAATATTATATCAAAGATTTCTCAGTTCTCTATAGCCCAAAATATTATAATACGATTAAAATTAACATTTTAGGTCGGCAAATCTGAAAATATAGACAATTACAAAATTATCCATTGGTATTTAAATAAATGCAAAAAATAATCTCGCCATTATTTATGGAATATTGAAGTCACTAGGGTTCAACATTATTTCCTGAATCTCATATCGTTTATAGTATATTGTTATAGTTAAGAAGTAAATAAACGCTAAAAACTTTGATTAAAGATTTATAATACCCTTTTCTATTTGCTATTAAATTTGTATTATTTTTGATTCGATATAATATATATATATAGTAGTTCATTGTCTTTTATGTTTTGCTATAAAATGAATATATACATTTTTTTTTTGTATTGAAATAATAATATAATCAAAAAGTTTTCATCGTTGTGTTTTAAATGCCACTAAAAAGTCGAATGACATTTTTTACGATCTTGCTATTTTACCTCGCGATCGTATAGAATCGTATAAATATACGCACATGTTGTTTTCCAAAAAAAAAAAAAAAATTAAAAACATTGCGACCTACCCATTATCACTCAGAATTTATTAATCAATGAAATAATATTATTATATCCTACAAAAAATACTAGGTACCGGAAAATATTGATAAAATTGTGACCAACCTAAGCTGTACATATTTCGTGAAAATTATTAATAATTTATTGAACTGTTTCAGCTTTTAACGACCATCAGAATATTTACCTTCGACGCTGATTTTCTGACGTTATATTATATAAATTCTATAAAATACATCGTTCGTCATAATTAATTAGTTTTGAATTTTTTCTCTCTATTCTAAAAGCAATTTTTGATATTATTAAAACTTTTATTTTTATGCACAATATACATTTTGAAAAATATTATTACTATGTTTAGCAGCTTATCGGGACCCTTATATGTCCACCATAGAATTAACGGTGTATACTGTCCTAAACAATTGAGTCGAATATTCGTTGAATACCAGTAAAATGTATTAACATTACGCTATATTGGACTTTCCGTGTACACTTTACTTATTGCAAGCTTGGCATCAAATAATAGCCCTCACATTTAATCTTCATTTCAATTATAAGCCAAATAAACGGATATGACTCTATAATGAAAAAATACAGTATATGATGTTTAGCATATTCACCAATCTACTGTAATTATAATTATTAAACTCTAGAATCAGATTTATTAGGTAGTTATTATACTATATGCTCTAAAAAAAATATGCGTTTATGCTCCCAAAATGATCAGATAAATCGTTAAAATATACAAAATATTATTTTAGTAAAATAAAAATATTGTAATCAAAATAAAGTGAACATTTAGTGTTTAAAATTAAAAAGTTAATTACTTGTCTAGGTATTGCATTTTACTTTAAATTAAACTATAAATAGACAACATTAATTTAGTTTGGATTATAATGAAAATTATTTACTAAAACACTTAAATAGATAAGACAATATTAAATATGACCTTAATATTGTAAAATATAAAGGTAACCTAAAATTTAAAACCATAAAAAGTATGCAAAATAAAGATCACGATATTTATATCTCCATAACATAAAATTAATTTGTATACGATGAAATTATCCAAACGCTATATAACAGATCCAGGGTGGAGATATATATGGTTTAATCACCGGGTGTAAAATTTTAGAAGGCATCAATATTTTGGTGGGAGTAAAACACTTGAAGGTTTAATTATTTTTATTTTTGAATAATAAATATTTAGTAATTAATAATTATAATGTACAGATGTAATTTTTCGGAAAAATTATGATTTCTTTTTACTTATTCATAGTTTTGAAAGTGAATTCAAAATTCTTAGTTCCGCCTATGAATTAATAATATGAAATTTCGAATAGCCCATAAGTTTTCACTAAATAATATTGAAGTCGACGTGATAATTACTGATACGGCAGTGTATATTGTCTATGATTGGACGATCGGATGAGCGGACTCGGAAAATCACATCAGACTTGCAGTTCTATCTATTATTATGGACGAACAATATACCTATTATAAATTTGGAATTAACCACTTAGTCAGTTTCCACAATCATATTATATTCAATGATCCAGAATATAATTTACCTGTTGTCATTTACTTATGTATTTATAATTAACTATATTTAAATCATTGAGTGAAATTAAATAAGCCAAAAAATGTTTGTATAAAAGATCATTAAAAAGAAATCATTTAAAGGATTAGTTTGTAGGATATATTACAAGTCATTCATTATTCAACCTATATGAACAATATTACATTATCTACCATACAATGATAAACAAAATGAAACATGTATATCATAATGCATATTTCCATTCTTGTAGTCATCACTGATGGGTATAAATGCGTTTTCTAAAACATTAGCAACTCTGAAGCCTTTTCTAGATTTATTGATCTGAAAAAAAACTCATGTTTAAAATTGAAGATAGCTGCTGGCCATAAGATATCACTGCAGTGAAAATAAATTAAACGATCTGAAAATATAATAGTTCACCAAATTGCATTGTGAGACTTTTAGATTCTGAACGAAGCAACCCGATAAACATTTTGTAATCTTAAACATTTGATGTAACGTTAATATAGTTAAATGTTTAATAATAAACATTTAATGTAATGTTAATAGCTAAATATTTAATAATAAACATTTGAAATAACGTTAATAATAATTGAATGTTTAAGAAAAAAGTTTGATAAACATTAAATTAATATAAAATAATTAATGTTTAAAGTTTAATGTGAAATAACATTTCATTAAATATTTAAATATTAAACGTTTAAAAACTAATGTTCAACATAACTTTTAAAAAACAATGTTTAATTCGACATTATCGTTTTGTTCATTTTTCAATGTTCAGCGTATATAGGATAAATTTCAGTGAGGGCAGACCTAAATAAATTATAATATTTTTATGTTATTAACTGCCAGTTTTGGCAATAATATTTTATAAAGTTATTTTCCAGGAGGATATGTCCCTCCCTAACACCCCATAGCCCATAGTCACCTATGGATATTGAGTTTAAAAAGAGAATGGGTATCTAAACCCACGAACAGATAGGTCCACTTCTCGGCTACCTGCAACAAAGTTCTTTTGAAATTGAGGGTTAGTATACGATAATAATGGCACGGTGAAGGATGGACAATTTCTGAACTGTTATTGCGAATTCAATAGTAGTCAAATGGTACTCGGTCTGATGTCAAAATTAGTTATACACTCTGGTATATATAACATAGTAACAAGTAATTTTTATTTTTTTTTTGTATTCTCCAAAGAAGGCTATGCCCCTCCTGACTTCCTAGTAGGCGCCTATGTATTAGGGTTTTAAGCAAAAAAGAAGTAGACAAAACCGTAAGGTGCTATAATTACTTACCCTTGAATTATGAACAATCCAAAATTCGATTTCGGACTACCCAAAAAATGTCTTTTAGTATGTTTATACCTCAATGTACAACACATTTTACCACTGGTCCGAGTTAATTCTAACCGCCATTGAATGCGCTGCGGCGATTCAAAAAATATCTTATACATATTATTCTTATTTTTATTTTTTTTTGTGGGGAGGGGGGAAGAGGTTCAGGTGAACAATTCAATGTTGTATTGAACATTGCCATGTAATGTTATATGAACCTTCAAAAATTTACCAAATAAGGTTGACTGAAAGGTCTAGCTACATTCGATCGATGCAAATTTAATGTTTATTTAATGTTAAACATTACATTTAAAAGTTGCATAATATTAGGTTCAATAAATATTTAAATGTTTATTGGGAAGGAATGTATTGGCTTTGCCATGATGTGTTTTTATTTTTTTATTTTTATGTCTGTACTCGAAAATTCTAAAAGAATAAATGTTCCCATCATTACAAATAGTAATATTTTCTGGTAGAAAATTGCATCTAGTTGGTACTTTAAAGATTTTATTAATTTTTTCGATAAACGCATAAGAACACAATATCAAATAATTACATAAGAATCGGTACATATGATTGTGGAAAAATTTTTCATAACTCCAAAAATATTGAGGCTAATGGCGTAAAATTTTCATCACAAAGGTATATACGTAATTTTTTTACCTATTTTTAGAGGCTATTTATTTTTTTCAATTTTCAGGTATTTAGTTCATTACATTCTTAATTTTAGATTCTTAAACCTAAAATTTAATACAGCATTAAAATAATTCTAGCTACACAAAAAAAAATTTTTAAAATCGATAGATACAATAATATTTTAACAGCTATTTTATTTTTCCCGAAAATATGTATTATTTTGGTATAAAATGTATTCAAATTTTGGTAAAATAATAGACATTTTCACCAAAAACATATGTAAGTACATGATGAAGGCAAAAAAATGGTTTTAAAATTTTACCTATTTTTGGACTACTAATAGCAATTTTAAATTTTTGGTCAAATTCATAATAGGTATAATTTTTCTACTTTAAAGGAAAATTAGATTTTTGTAATTTTTTTTTTTTTTTTTTTTAATATATATTTTTTGTTTAAAAAAATAATGGTGAAGTCAGAATTTGGCGGTCAGACCTGATTTCAAAGTTATATCAAATAAAAAAGATATATTTTTTTATATTTTACAACAGTTGTCTACGTAGTCTAGTGGGAGCTGACGGTGTTGTCAAGTTCGGGGTCCTCGGTCGAATCCCTTTATATCCAAATAATTGTTTGCACTATTTTCAACTTTTTTTGTTCGTTATATTATATAATATTATCATGTAGATATATTATTAGTATAGTCTACAGTAATATGTAAAGTATATCCACCAAAGTTTCGTTAATAATCGTTTTTCTTAAAAAGAAATGATTTATCATTGCTTTCAAATTCAATATATCCACCACCAGTATCCTACACAACAAGCGAAGTGCTTCCGTCCACTACTTCTAGGCATTTTTAAATTTGGGAAAATCTTAACTCTGAGGTCATTGAATAATGAAAAACTGGAAAATCTAGAAGCTATATAGAAATCGCCATAAAAATATTCACGAATATAATAGGAAAATTCAGAACACGTCTAAAAATAACTAGGATAAAAATTCTCTAAAAACAAACTACATATATATATATATATATATATATAACTATTGTAATAAGTAACTGTATGCAATAAACTACTGTAATTCGAATTTGAATAACCTGAATGATTGTTTTTTTATTAAACTCCGAAATTCAATTTTCCGAGTTAATTTTAGCTCCTGGTACGAGTATATGATAATTTCTGAGATGAATTCCTCAAGAGCACCATATAATTAATTAACGACACAACGACACACTCCCCTAACCTGATTATTTCGGGATCCTGTATAATGTATAAGACTGTATGATGTAACACGCAGACACAATTAAAGCTCAAAATGGGGAAATTATCAGTCATTTTAGATATATTAATGTAAAATAGTGGTTGATATTTCAATTTCGTTCCAGTTATTTGCCATTCATTACATGAACAAATACATCCTCGTATATAATCTATATGTAATGTACACAATATATATAGGAAATATATTTATATTTTATTAAAATGTGAAAAATACGTCCGTGAGTTTAATTCATAAAATATGTTATACAAAATTTAAAATATATAAAAAAAAAAATGTTTAATGAAATGTTTTACTGTTTTTATTTTTAGGTTCTATGGGAATAGCGTTATTAATTAATATTTCGCATATAACTTTGGGAAATGATAAGTTAATTTAAATGTATAATATCATGTAATTTACTTTTTATCGTTTTACAGAAGAATTCAATAAAGTTATAAAATACACCACTCCAAAATTTTCCCAAATACAGAAAATGTAAATCCATTATCTCATGTCTATGATAAAATATCATAATAAATGTTCAAAAATATATGAAATACATAAAACATGTAATTATTATATAAAACATATACAATTTAATTGGTCTTTCATTAATTGAAATTATCTAAATCCTACCTTTTTGTTATCTGACAAAGAAAATCTCTTCCGAATTAAAATATATTTGTGTATATAGTAATATGATCAGCAAATTATAAAATACTATGAAAACTCATCCCGTCTATTACTATCGCATAATTAAAATATTTTAGTTACTGCTATAGCTTTATATAACTTTAAACAATAAAAAACATAAAAGTTCTAAATATTCACATTTTTGAATAGAGTGTTAAATAGGTATACTTAAAATATCGGTTTTATTTTTAATCCCTATTTTATGTTATTTCATGTTCACTTTTTTAGTTGGTTCTTTATGTTATGTATTATTCTCTGCTGAATAATTACAAATATTTGTACTATTAATAAATTTAGTATAATATAACAGTATATTTTTTATAAATTCTAATGCATAAGTATAGTAAAATTATTTATCAATTATCAATAAAATATTTACCTACCTTTTTTCGAGCATAGTTAATTTAACATGTTTCATTTTACCTTAAAAATTTTTGATCTGAATTCACACGTTTGATTTATTTTTTTATTGAATCAAAAACAAATTTAAAAAAAATATATTTTAAAGAATTATAATAAATATGCAATTATTTCATACTAAATTGTGTTTATACCTTATTTGCAGTTACATTTTTCAATACAACTTCATTATTTATAAGAATTTATAAAATAGAACAAAATTAAATTATACATAAATAAAATACAGAAATTGGACATTGTTTGAATTCATAAAAAATTCACGGGAGTTCTAAAATAAAAACTAGGTCTACTGAAAATTAGAAACAAAAATCGTTTACCAAACGATTATTTTAAACATTATACCTCTAAAATTAAATCTGTTATCAAATTTTAATTCTCAAATCCAAACACTTTTATTCTAGGTACCGATAAGTTGTTGAGTATTTTTGTTAGCCGACAGGGTATTTAGTGCAAAATAAATATCATAGTAAAACACCTTGTATACAAGTAGATACATACCGCAGACTATATTTAAAATTAAATAATATGTTTTTCGACAATGTAATTTTAAAACTAAATATAAAACGCATTTATTTATTACTTGCACAAATATTTTCAATTGGATGAACTTACTTCTTTAGTACTTTAACATTTAATCAAATTACTGGTTCTTATAAAAAAAAAAAAAAAAAAAATATTAAATTTGTTATATCAAAAAAAAATATAGATTATATCATAAATATAAAATGCGTTATTGAAACTTGTAAACTATTGTTATACCGTTAAAAACAAATGAAATTCATAAACAATGCATATATATTTATACTTGCTTAATTTTTTTAATTTCAAAGATTTTTCTTTGTCTTCATATTATATAAGTTTCATGACGTATGAATAGCCGTTGTCATAGAAGGTAGGTACTTAATGAAGTACAACTTTTAATGCTAATATTTTTAAATTAAGTAAATTATTTCAAATAAAATATATTGTTTGCCAATTTTTTTCGAATCGTGAAATAAATATTAAAAATTCTGTCTTCTCTTGTCGAATCTCGAAATATAGTTAAGTATTTAAAAATGCAATAAAATATTTTATTTCTTCTTCTCCTCCGCCTTCTCTCCCAACTATTTTGGGTCAGCCATCCCAAATAGTCTATTCTAGTCCTACACTTCCACTCAACTCTAACTCTCGCATCTCCTTCACTTACCCTCACTTTCGTCATGTCGTTTACCATCACATCAACTAATTGTTTTTAATATTATACCTATTTTAGGTTTTATTTTTTATTATGATTTTAGTATTACAATATAGAAACAATGTCAAATTTATTTGTAATTTTTCAAATTTCTAATAGATTTTCTATTATAAAAGATAGTTTTTCTATAGGTACTTTTAAGAAAACTACTAAAAAATAAAAGGTTGATCTCTGGTATATACTATCTTGAACCAATATTCTACCAAACATACCCTTTACTTCAAAAATCCTATTTGTCTCGTTTTACTCTAATAGTTATTTCCAGAAAAATAAATAAAATAATTAAAATATAAAATAATAACATATTAAAACATATAAAATAATATAAACACCATTGAAACATCAATTGACTTAAAACTCCACCTAAAAATCCAAAGTATACATAATAATGAAAGTGCTAATAGTGTATTGTCTTATACAATGCATAAAAAAATGATTTATAATACATTCTAATACAAATCTTGGATAAGTAAATTTTTAAAGATTATGTACTTTAGTGCATTCGTTTTAGCAATACGAAAAAAAAACTAAGCTATCGTACTTTTTATTGATGACAGTGATTGTACGGTTTTCTTTTATGTAAAGGATTTGAGCTTATAACCCTCTCCAGTAATTTGTCCTTTTCCTGACACATCCAAGCCATTTATAGCTTAGACTTTTTAGAACACTACCTACGTTTTATACGTCGCAGATGCTCCGACTTTTGAACTCAAATTATTTATATTTTATTTATACAATATGATTCACTACACCATGCTAAACCCATTTTTGTTCTTCAATAGTGCATTTTTACTTCAATTCTTCCATTTAATTTATATTATCACTTATTGATATTTATACCGTATATGCAAAATTATTTTGCCTTTATAAAAACTTTTTGTTTTATGAATTACTATAATTCGGGTTTTTTCTAAAAATATTATGCAATGAAATCAACATTCAAACAAAAAATCAGAGCTCAAAACCGGTAACCGGTATTTTCAGAAAATTAGTTAAAAGCCCCTTTTTAAAAACCAAAAACCGATTCCCGGTTTTTATTTTTAAATCTAAGGAACGGTCTACCGAAATATCGGTAACCGAAAATTATATTTTGAGGTTTTTAAATTACCGGTAATTATTTTATGTCACTACCGATGAGTGTAACGGAAACGACAATCCATGTTGAAAGTAACGAAAAAAAAAATTACTAACCCTTCTCCAAGTTGAAAAAAAAATTTGTATTTATTATTATATTATTAATATTGTTTATTTTGTTTATCATTTTTACATAAAATTTATTTTATAACATTTTAATCTTTATTTTATACCTTATTAGAATACATATTTTTGTATTATAATATGACATTTATTTATTACATTCTAATATTAGATATCCATTCTGTGTACATATGTAGTTAGTCGTGAGTTTAACGTATTTATGTACCATTACTGTTATAAAACTTATTCAATTAAAGCTCAACATGAATAATTCAGAATTAGATATGTTTATCAAATATAATTATGTAAATAATCGAAATGAGTATTCGATTACTGTATAGAAAATGTTCATCAGTGGATAACACGTTCCAAACATGGAACAATTTCTATTCGCTTTTTATAACTTATATTATATAGGTTAGTTACACACAAAGTTTATAGATTTTATACCAGGAATAGGTAAACGTATATATATATACGTTAGTCCGTGGTTAAAGGAAATATTGAAGTGGTAGCAAGAACGATTGTGAAAAAATCGTTGTTTACCAACATTATTTTATAATTATAATGAGTTCTTCATAAATGTATTATTTGCGATTGCGACAAAGTTAAATTTATCATAGGGTTTATTTTGCTAAATAATTTTAATAATCTAATAAATATTCCGGGATCAGAAGGCAGAGACCAAACTATTGGACGACGAGTAGTTTTAGTCATTATAAAGGTTTTTAAAAGCCTATTTAAATTGTAATTAACTTTTTTTTTAAAGTTAGAAGTGCATTAAAACCGCTAAAAGGTTATGAGAAGTAGCGGTTAGGTTACCACTTATTTTTTAAATAAATACTCAAAGAACAATTTATCAATATATATATGAGTGTATTTTATAAAAACCGCTTAATACCAGTTGCAGGTTTTCAACATTTTTCCGATTAGCCGATTACCGCTATTTTTGGAAGCTGTTTTAATCTCTGCAAAAAATTTAGAATTTTTTTTTGTTTCGAGTAAATAAAAAAATAAGTTAATTTATTAATTTATAATAGTATAATGACTGATAATGAGCTGTTTAGTGATTAATACTTATCGAATTATACATACCTATTACCTAACTATATGCCCGTTATCTACTTTAAAACTCATATTAAGTACTTACTTATAAACTATATTTACATTTTATGGAAACTACTATCCTTAATAATTATATAAATTAGAATAATAGCTACAAATTGGTGTATACCTATTTGCTCAACAAGTGTTTTAGGTACATCAACATATTAAGAAAAATCACTTGAATAAAAGGAAAGAAATTTGGGAACTTATTAAAAAAAAAATTACTATCGCACTACACAAGACAACTTTTAAAAGTATTGGAAAATATAACTTTTTAGCGTATTTTAAAATTTCGAAAAAATAATCAAATATCAAATATATGCATGGTTATATAATAAAAATGTGATTCCATATATATAACCATATATATATATATATATATCGAACGTTCTAATAGATTGGAGAACATCGATATCATGTCTATTTTGTTTCAGATCTCAGGTTTCCGTGGAACTTCTTATATAATTTATCACTATTCACCATATCGAACAATCTTTAATGAAGTTATAGAGTTGATTTCAATCGCATATTTATATAAAACTTTTTTTCACGATGATTTATTTGTTTTTCTAAAAATATTTTACATAATATGTGTCGAATGTCTATTAATAAATTATTGAAAATTGTGTTCATTAGATTTCTGATTTCCTGAGATTTCCAAATATTAGGTACCAGAAATTTTCAAAAATTTCTTCACACGCCTACATTTCTCTTTGCAGAATAAATATATATATATATTGTTATATTATGCACGCGTGGTAATTAAGTACAAATATTCATAAATACAACATTACAATGCAACTAACAAGATAACGACAATAATGTAAAAAAATATATATTAATAAAGTATGGAACGACTCTGCTCTCGGATACACCATACCCTTTTCAGATAAGAAAACAAAAACAAAATACAAAAAAGACTGCCAATAATACTAATAATACTACACATAGAATAACGCGGCCCGACAGTACTCAAAGGATATGAATACACAATCGAATGATATGTGCACGGTATAAATCACACATATAGACGACCGATGCACAATTTACATATACAAGAAATTATACTACCATAAAAAATACATTTTCCCACACATATGAAATAAGCTGAATAAGCGGCCACAAAAACCTTTATGAGCGGGGATAAACTTCTTCACCACCAACTGGCCGCCGTGTCCTTTCGACGAATCGAGCGCGTGACATAATCGCCAGAATGTGGCCACATCCTCAAAGGACAAGAACTCAGTCGGTGTATCAGAGAGAGCGATAGTCAATCCAGTGATATACCAACTTTATTTGTTCAAGTCTATCATTTGCCTTTCTTCTCTTCTACTTCCAATCACCATCTTACATATTTACGTCGTTCATCGACAGTGATTAACAGGTAAATCAATAGATAAAAATTTGCTAAACTTTAGATGTAGGTTAATACGATTTGCTTCATTAAGTTAATTAAGTTTAAAACGTAATAAATTATACATTAAGGTTTTTTAGGTGAGGGTTTTCACACTCATCATTTCTCACGATTTATGTTCATTTTTGTTCCAAAGCCATACGAGCTTATCTTGTAAATTAATTTTATACATTCGCCGTTGTAGACGACTAGACTTTCGGGACAAGCGTTTGTTTCGAATTTCACTTCAAAAACATTTGTTGAGTCGCACAACGATAAGCGGAAAGGTCACGTAATTAAGTTCTAGTTGAAGACGCTTTCGGCTTTCTCCACCTTACATTACGTAATTTTAGACCTCTCAATTTATTAGTAATTATTTTCATTTCAAAGCCACCCGAGCTTATTCTATAAATTCGTTATGACGACTAGATTTTCGGAACAAGTAATTGTTTCTAACTTCACTTCAAAAATATTTGTTGATTTGAATAACGGCAGGCAGAAAGATTATATCAGTAATCTTGAAGTTGTAAACTTGTTGTTCTAAATTCTAATTTCTAAGGCCGTCTATGCCTGTTTAATAATACATAGACTAGTACCTAGCTTGAGATGTGTATGTAGTGTGAGAACGAATAATAAATAAATAAAATACATTAATAGGCCCTGTGGATAAATTGCCCTGTGGAGGGGGCTAAGAATAAAGGGGAGAGTACAAGAGTGAGAAGTCTGTGTGGAGAAACTGAGGATTTTAGGGTCAGAGTGGGGGTACATCAGGGTTCAGCTTTGAGTCCTTACTTATTTTCCCTGGTAATGGATGAGATAACATAGGACATACAGAGGGAGATACCATGGTGCATGTTGTTTGCAGATGATATAGTACTGATAGGAAAAAGTCCTGAGGAAGTGAATGGTAGACTTGAAGAGTGGAGGCAAGCTCTGAAAAGTAAAGGACTAAGGATTAGTAGGAGTAAAACAGAATATATAGAGTTTGATTTTGGTGAAAGAGAACACAGAGGGAATAGGGAAGGGTTGGAAATAAAGTTAAGTGGAAATGTGGTGGGAGAAGTGGAGAGGTTCAAGTATTTAGGGTCCGCTGTACAGAAAGATGGGGGTTTCGAAGAGGATATGAAACACAGGATTAAGTGTAGATGGACGAAGTGGAGAGAAGCGTCAGGTATTCTGTGTGATAAAAGAATCCCTATTAGGTTAAAAGGTAAATTTTATAAGGCAGTGGTGAGACCTGCAATGATGTATGGAACGGATTGCTGGGCAGTAGATAGAAAGATAGAACAGAGAATGAGTGTCGCTGAGATGAGAATGTCAAGATGGACGGGTGGGAGTGATTAGAGAGGACAAAATAAGAAATGAGTATATAAGAATAGTATAAGAGAAGCTCCGATAGTTGAAAAAACGAGAGAGAATAGATTAAAATGGCTCGGGCATGTATTAAGGAGGAAAGGGACTGAGTCAATGAGATTAGTAAGGGAAATGCATGTTGTTGGTAATAGGGAGAGAGGAAGACCGAAAAAGAGATGGGGAAATGTAATGGCGAGTGATATGAGGAAGGTGGTAGTAAGGTGGTAGTAGGTGAAGGAGATGCGGGAGATAGAGTTAAGTGGAAGTGTAGGACCAGGGTGGCCGACCCCAAATAGTTGGGAGAGAAATCGAAGGAGAAGAAGAAGAAGAAGAAGAAGAAGAAGAAAACATTAATAGGAATAAAAATATACATATCTTCATTTAATTCATAGATACAACAACTATATTAATTTTCAATTAAAAAATCAGATATATTCCTGTCGATTTATTCGAACAAACGATACCCCGGGAACACTTCTATCCGTAATAAAAGGAAGGTCGTAATTCATTAAGAGATGTAAGGCTAACTCAATAGTACCGTACAATCGAATACCTATTTAAAAATTTAATTTAACAGTTATATTCCCATATTAAGTATTGATTTATTTTCATATACCTACCCAGGTATATAACTTTATATATCAATTCATTTACAACTTACCCATATATTTCATTCTTATCCTTATCTTATTGTGTTACGACAATATATACCTTCGAAAAATGGTTATATAATGTGAAAATGCTGATTATTACGATTTTCTTTTTTTATTTTTATTATTATTTTGACATATAGTTACATTATCACTATCATATTGATATGTCAATGTGCGTGTTGTTTTTCTCGTATAATGTATGTAACATATAATCAATAAACATACAATATTGTGTTTTCCAACGATATAACTACATAAAATTTTTTACTTACGAACTCGAGTGCATATAATACAGTATATTAATTCGTTACCACAAACGTGTTTTATATTACTCTGCGATATAATATAATATACGAACGTGAACCCAATAATAATTAATGATAACTCCCGAAACTCATTCATGTTAGATAATACTGAAAATAGTTTTGACAGTTATGTACAATATAGTGCGTGTAACAATTGTTACATATTATTTTAAACTATAATATTGTTCGCTATAATAATTAATGTTGGTGATTCGTCAAACGTAAAGATTTAACACAAATTAATAATAATAACACAAGATAACACAAATTCAACAATATAATGATAAATGGACATCATATTTTAAATCACCGAAATTCACGAATTGTTATACTATTGAAATATCTTATCCGATAATCACACTAGTGTATAATACGAAATAATAAACGGATATTTACGTAAAATTAAATTTTCAACAAACAAACGACTTTATTTACATAGTTTTCCCTCGGAATATCTAAAGCTTTAAAATATGTATACAGACTTGCACTGAAACTCTTTCAAGAATATATCAAACTCTACATATATGTAATTTTCTTTTTCGTCCTTTTCTTTAAAAATTGTATACATTTATATTTTCATACCCGATTTTAAACATTGCGTAAAACATATCTAACAATACATTTTATTTTATCTATGCTTTTATTTTGTCGTTAAATTATCTTCATGCTCGTGATTTATTTTTAAATAATGTTACAAAGGATATTTTATAATATGTAATTCGAGTAATTATTATTTTTATTATGCACCCGAATTTGAAAGCCCAATGCCAAAAACTTATTAAGGAACATAGTATAGCAATTATAATCGACACATATTGTGTCGACGGGCATAATATAGTTTATAAATAATAATAATAGTAATAAGTACTTATATAATATAATAATAAATATTATATTACTATTTCTCAATCACTAAATTTACTTTTACCATTAAGAGAATATTACACTCTCGTTTTAATGATATTAAAAATATTCACGCTTTTCAAGTACAGTTTCACTCCTAGTAATCGCAATCTAAATTTTAACAAAATACGGAATAATTAATATAAATATATTTACAATTTTATGCACATTTTTTAATTAGAAAATATTGTTATTTTTATCGTAGATTTTA
Source organism: Pemphigus obesinymphae (assembly GCA_025469235.1). Classification (NCBI taxonomy): domain Eukaryota; kingdom Metazoa; phylum Arthropoda; class Insecta; order Hemiptera; family Aphididae; genus Pemphigus; species Pemphigus obesinymphae. Next base: position 25,693 of record JAIPRL010002567.1, read on the forward strand.
GGCATTTATATATGTAGATATATTCAAAAAATCACACGCTACAAAATAGTTTATGTTTCTATCTTTAATATAGTAGTATACAATTTTTATCAAATTATATGGACGTTTTTGCGCAGAATGACTAATACGATACTGCAATTGATAACACAATATTTTAAAATTATATTTAAACACCTTATATTTGCTCGATTTAATTTTTCTAAAAAATATAATTAAAATTACCTACACATAGGTGTGAATTAAATTTAAATTTTGATAGTCCTCTGGATGGTTATTAGTCGTAGTTCAGATAAAATATTTTTAGGATTATCCTCATTACGTTTTATGCCCATTTTTTAACCAGAAGCCTCTTCCTGAGGTTTTTATTTCTATTGACCCACAACGAAAGTGCTGGAGCAAGAGTGATAATAACATTATCTATAGTCCAAACTATCAGACATACTATTATTCGTGATGAAAACTTGATTTAACACTATTAAGAACAAATTTTAAACACTAAACTTCAATTACTTGTTTGATTGTTGATGTCCTATAATCTAAATATGACTACGGACCATGTAACTTGATTTATTGATTTATTGATGATAGTTTTCAAACATTTTTGTCGTACATTAGATCAACATAAATTGAACTAAAATAGATATATTTATACATTTATGTATAAACAATAATAAAATTATATTTATATAATATCTTTATCTAATTACATTTTTAATCATTTTAACTCAAGTTCTAAGTCGTTTTTTACTTTTTATGCCGATACCCTATCGCTTATTTCGAATTAAATCGTTAAAAAAATACACGATTATATTATATTATATTATCCGCGTTGGGTTGCTAAATTTCAATTTTCAATTTAAACAATCGATATTATGGTATAGTCATATAGTTATTATACCCTATATCCTCCCTGCATATCTCGAGTGTTTTGGGTGAATATCATTGAAACAAAATCAATTCGGTAAATTAATTTCACGAGGAAAATAATTTATTATCCAATTTGACTGTTTTAAATTCGATTTTAAAATGATTCAAAAACTCAGTTACCTACCGAAACTTTGGAATACCTAATTGTGTATGTACATGTGTATGTATGTATACAGTATATATATATATATATATATATGTGTGTGTGTGTGTATGTGTAGCTTATAAATGATGTACAATGTTGGGTCTACAAAACGGATTCAGCATCGGACATTTCTGTGTAATTTATCGACCACTCTTATATACGCCGTTTCGTGCGGAATTGTTGTTGGATGCGAAAAGGGCGTAGGGTTGTTTGACAAGACCTCTATATACATACACCGAACACGACTACGACGGTCTCTATGACCATTTTTTCCAACTGAAATAACTATATATATATAATATATATATATATATTATTATAATAATATCATTATATTATTATCATTATCGTTATCATCATTATATATTTTAAAATCCATCCACGTAAAAATTTATAAACGTCATTTCTTCGTGAAAAAAATAATTGCACTTTCATATTATACCTGCACATGCTTTAATACGCTAGGTTATGTAGCTGGTTAAAACGGCGACGTTTTTTCAATATAGTATTACAAAATCTGGTTTCGGGGCGACTTCTAGAATAGTTTTACCTACAGTCAATGTTGGGCATTAACGAGTTAATAAGATAAAAGTCAATTTAATTTTAATTTTTAACTTAATTATTTTTCGTTATATTAACTTATAAATAACGAGTTGCTTTCATTTAAAACACGGTTAAGTTAATTTCAAAATCATTGATATGTTTTTATTTCATTTTGTGTCTATTGTCGAAATAGTTGAATAAAAAAATAAAAAGTTGTTTTTGTCGTTTCTAATAATAATTTATAATTAATATTAATTTTTAATTAAAAATATTTTATTAATATTGTATATTAGAAAAACTATTTATTTCCCGAAAATTTAAACAAAACAAGAATACCTATATATTATATAATAATCTCCCCGTATTATTATACTATATATTATTATATTAAGAATATATTAGAGATTTACCATCAAAAAACAATATTTAGGTAGGTACTAAATTTCAATGAGAAATTTCCATTTGTTAAATTTTGAAGAAAAAGGTAGGTACCTAAATACTTTTATGAATCAATTTGTTGTTAATTTTAATAATCATTATTAAAATAATAATATATTGGAGTATTTTCAATAATATTATATTGTGAATGATTTTTAAAAATTTGAAAATTCTTGAAATTAAAAAATAACAGTATTACAAATGCTAATATAACGAACGCAAAATTTTGCACCGACATTCTCTTGACTCTCGAACGTGTCATATACCGATAAGTAGTTAAAAATTTTAACTTGGCTTTTAAGAATGGAAAAGAGAGAAATGGGTTTAACAAATTAAATATCTATAAAAAAAAACTAAAGATAAACTAACGATAAATATTATTTTGTTAATAAAAATATTTATATTAATATATATATATATATATATATAAGAAATTTGACCTTTAAATAGTGGAAGGTGGTTAAAATTGCTGTTATTCAACCTCCAATCCAAACTACCATTCGTAGAAAGCTAACATTTTCAGAGAATATTTCTATAATGACATACACGACTAAAAAAATATCTATTTTTCAAAATTTGTCCTTTAAATGGGGAATTTGGTTTGAATTTTACTATTGATTTTTTTTTACTTTGACCCAGTAAGTACGCATAGTTTAGTTTTAATTTTTGATGAGTTAAGTGCATATTTAAAATTTTTCAGAAATTATATTATTTAGAATTTTATGAGTAGGTATGTAAAATAGTATACTTAAAACCATTATACTTACGAATATATTCAAAATATATTACAACTTAATATAAATTGCATCTAACTCATCTATGCACAAGAAAATATACTACCTGAAATATTCATTTTATTTTCATAAAAATTATACTTACACATGTATGCGTTTAACTATCGATTTATATATTAAACCATTATTCAGCTTAGATAAGAATACATAATATGTATATATAAATATCAATAATAATAAAATTATGGCTTTAAAAATATATATTATACTTGTATATTATATTTACTTTAAATAAACAATATAATTCTATATAATTAAATAGTGTTTTTCGTTCATTTATGTTATGCTAAAAAACTATAATAGTTACTTTTTTAAAAAAATATTTTATCATGGTAAAACACATTAATCCAAAAGAGTTTTTGTTTTAAACTTCAATAAAATGAAATATTTTGTTTGTAATGATGACGTTTTTTAAAATATAATTAGATGTGAATTGTATACATATTTTTTTTTTTTTTTTTGTACTTCTCTTTATTCAACTCATTGAAATCGAAAATTTAAATAAAATATTCAATAAATTAAGAAGGAATGAATAGGAGAGAGTGAGAAAAATAGTGGTTGAAATGGAGAGAGAAAGACAAGAAAAATGCAAGTATTTGAAATGTCCAATTAAGTTACTACTGTCATTTTACCAGAAGTGAAACAAAAACAAAAGGAAACTCAATGATTACTTAGTCAAAAAATGAAAGTCCGAACAATGTAAAAATAAAACATTTTTTCACCAACCTTATTTAAAAAATTTCATCAGCTTTATTTCGAGTTCCATTTGCTTAAAACAAACCTTTTGTTAAGACAAAATATAGTATATAATTATTTATACTTAAATACTTACTTTTTTGTCCACTCGTGAAATCTCAGGATGTCAGATGCATTATTTAATTGTGCGATTAAAAAAAAAGATGTATAATTTTTTTAGTTGATAATATGAGAACTCTATCACTATTTTATACTTGAGCTAACAAAATATTATTTTCTCTCTTAGATTTAAATTTCTCGGTCTTGCACTGTCGTAAAAACAATTTGCATAAGCATATCCTTTTCCATCCTTTTTTATATTTTCACTTGTATTATATTCAACTGTGTTTAAATAACAATAATAATAAACAAAAGTCAGAGCACCCAATAAAAACTCTTCTTTTTTTTATAATGAAAAGGTCACATTAAAAATATATAATATACAGTTAACATGCCAGGAATAGAGGATTTTTTTATTAATTTATGACGTACACAAACTCTTAAATAAAAAAATTTGTCAATTGTTATATTAGTATTCCCGCAGATTAACTAAATTATACAAATATTTTATATATATATATTTGTTAAAAATAATATTATACAAGACAGAAATAAGGGATTTTTGGTAATTCGTAGTTTATAAAAAAAAATCCAAAAAATATACACAAATTATAATTTTACGAAAAAAATATACGTTTATAAAGGCTGCATCCAGTATTTTTTTATGGTTTTTAAACTAATAAGTGGAAGATTATTTCACATACTTTCCGATCTTCGATTACTGTTTTGAATTTATGTATGCATTTATTAGTTTATTTTCTTGTTTATGTAGGAATAATCTTTTTTTATTTTATTTTAACAATTCTTAAATTCAAAACAACTTTTTATAAATGTATTAAAAAAAAATTAAATATATTTCAATTATACCTATACATTAAGATGTAAAACATCAAATATTTTTCTGCTTAACCTAGTAAAAATTTGAATGAATATAAATCTTTTAACAAAATTTAAATCGTTCTACTGAAAAAAATCCTTCTATTTTAGAAGTTACCAGTAGAAAATAAGCAGGTAATTAGAGGGCAATGGTAAGGTGAATATGAAATTGTTGAGAATTTAAGTGATTATATCTTTCACATGCTAACGTTCATTAATGTATAACACTTAAACATTCCATAAACAATGAATTACCAATATTCTAAATTATTTGCTACCTTAATATATACATTTATAAACTAAAAATATTTCTATATTACAAATAAAATTTTAGTATTAAAATAAAAAATTGATACCAAATAACTTAAGCTTTATATAATGTTCAAAACCTCCAATTTTAAAAATATTAATAATTTAAGACGTCATGTGTGATTTGGTATTATATCATGACATACCTACCAACGTTCCTTTAGAATCCCGGTTTCCCAGTCTCATATAGCGACAGCATAGTTTAAATATTTTTAATTTTTAATTATAAAACATTATTTTACAACCCAAATTAGATAGTTTTCAATTATTGAATTAAATTTAAATAAACGCTATTTATTATTTCAAATAAAATCAAAAATCTAAATGTAATATAGGTACCTAGTCATTTCTAATATAATCAAATTATAAAATATAAAATAAATCAGGATAAATACTCTTAGGTCTTGGGTGGCCTAATAAATATATTTAATAATATGTACGTAACTTATTAAAAAGGTAGGTACTCATTATAGTCATGGGACAAACGTAATTTTCTCTCGGATAATAATATTTTATTATAAATGGTAACACTTTTTCTCAGAAATTGTGCGTTTTGAATTTAAGTAATCCATATTATATTAAAAGAAAAGTGTTTATTTTATACGGAATTTTTTTCACCAGCGTTGTACAATGCCTTCTTAATTTTAATCCTTGAAAAAGAGTTGAAACCTGTGTGGAATATAATATCAGCAAAATTATATTTATTTTTCATAATATAACGTTAAATGAGATTTTGATGTAAACCCACGAAACAACTGAATCAATAAATATTTTGTTATAAAAGTTTCACAAATCCCTTTCGAGCAACTGCGAAATCAGTAAAACGATAAAATTTAATGCATAAACCAATAAGTAGATATTCATTTGAGGAGTAGTTATACCACGGTAGTGGTAACTGGTGGTGGTATGCTCATCCTTGGTCGTTTTATAGTTGGGAAATAGAAAGTTGTTGTGGAAGTTTTGGCGAATATTATATTGTATTACCTGCAAACAAATATTAGACGATACGAATTAACAACATTGTTTATGGGAATGAGATCTGTGAAACAGAAGTCGTATAAACTAGTGTGTTGTAAACGAGAAATTTCCCAGTTGGATGTATATATATTATATCGTAAAAGCTGAAAAGCAATCGTTCGAAGTATCTTTAGAGATATATAGTATAAGAGAAAGCATAAAGAATTAAAGACAAATTTCAAAATATAAATTAAGGAGATTTATATAGAGAACTCTTATAGGAATATTTTAGAAAATAAAGAAAGGTGTTAAAATAATTGACAACAATAAGCCCAAAATATATATACCCCACAAAAATTTTACTAGTTGTATTTTCAATTTTACCATTATCAAAATATGATAATATCAATATAGAATAATATGATTATAATCCTAATCAAGGCATAGTATCATTTTTTAATTTTTTTCACAAGTGTTATTTTTGATATGGAAACAAAATGGTAGCCATTTTGTTGTTCAGATAAAATTCAACTATTTTTATTTTAGCTGGATTTGAACAAAATCTCCATTTTTATCATTTAACCCAAGATATGCGGATTTCCAATTGAAAGCGTAGTTTCACTGTCTTCGACATTTTTTGACTTGGATGGCTATCGTGATGTGTTCAGCATAGGAAAGTTGTATTCACATTATTTTATTATTTTATTTATATAAGTGCAAATGATTATAAGCGAATATTAAATATTAAAAATTTTAGTTTTGCTCGTGAATTCATAATCCACATAAATATCTACTGAGGAAACCAACTAATAGCCCAAGTTTCCAGTTTTAAATATTTGGGTAGTTCAATAACAGAATATGAAGAAATTTACACAAGAAATTAAGCAAAGATCAGATAAGCAAAGACAGCTTTCACCATGAAAAATAAAATGTTAGCTTCAATAAAATAAACAGAGCTATAAAGAAGAATAAGAACTTTTAAAACTTTTGGATAGATTGTTGCTTTATATAGATTCAATGCATAGGTTATCAATTAAACAAATCCTTTGAAGGTTTCCAAATGTGGTGTGGGAGACGAATGGAAAAAATAAGCTGGGTGGAAAGAGTAACAATTGATAATTTGTAGACCCAAATTAGAGAAACCAGATCCATAATGAATGTCATAAAATGGTGTCAAAGATCATTATTGGATACGTTATACTCCAATACATGTAATGATCACAGAACTTCTTCTTATAAAATTTTCGGGTATAGGCATAAAAAAAAAATAAATAAATTATCATAAAACCAATACATTCCACGATTCACTCAGAATCTAAAATAAACATAATTGTAAAACCATTAACTCCCTAGCTATGCTCAGAATCTAAAATGCTTTTTTTCCCATCGATTTTTTTTTAATTAAGTTAAAGTCATGTATGACTAACTTAATATTAAATTTAATTCTTAAAATCTCATTTTACGAACTATTTGGCATATATATTTCAAAATGTATAATTTGATTGAAAAAATTTAAATGCCAAAAAAAAATTGCGACTACGGAAATTCAAGATTTTTTTTATTTAATTGTAATAACGTATTTTTAAATTTGAATAAAATATTCAGATCCTAAAACCCAAAATTACCCCTTTAAGGACTTAAAAACTACAAAATCTAAACTGACTATAAGTATCCGAAATTGCAAAATAAATTTTAATTTTAATCAACGTAAATATATTACAAAATTAAATATTCTATGTAAATTTTAAGACTATAAAGACATTATATTAAAAATTAAAAATTAAATGAAAATTATCGATTTGACGAAATCGTATTTTTGTCGTTTTTTCGTCATTTTTTGATTGTTAAACAAAACATTGAAAAATGGCCTCTCTAATGTATTAACCAGATGCAATTTACTACCGGAAATAAGGAATGCTTGGAAACATCGGAATACTCATTCTTGTAGAAAATTTGCTAACAGAAAAAAAAAATAATAAGAAACATCATTGTAAAACCACTAGTTCCCTCGCTACGCTTAGAATCTAAAATGAAATATTTTATGAAATATTAAATTTTAAAGTTTAATCCTGAATAATTTATTAACATACATACTAATTAGTAATTTCTTAATTCACATATTACTTTTCATATTATACTAATTGTGTTTTACCAGATACTGTTTTAAGTGCTGTCACAATATCCTTATATAAGGTTTTTTTTTCCGCATCATATAAACCGGTAATCAAACCTAATGAACGTTTAAAACAAATAACTTATTTTGTAATAATAATAGTGTTATGTTAATTATCAATAAATATGATTACCTATCAAAGTTAATTTAACTTATTATTTGTATACATTTAATCTAAATTCGTATGAGAAATATAGATGTACCCAGGTACCAACAACGTCTTATAAGGTGTTAATAATGTTATTTTAAGGTAAAAATATTAAACATTATTTAATTAAAACAAATAATTGCATAAACTACAGAAAATATGGGGAGATACCTTTTTTTGTCACTAACGGTTAAACGCATGTGTAAGACGGCGTGATGTTTAGGCAAAAGTAGTACATTACTGTACTAGGGGATAATTACGAGTATCATATATTATTATAAAACCATTTTATTTTTTAAGTTGATATTCAAAAATGTTAAGTGTAAATTATGTTTCAGCTTAAATCACTAGTTATAGTACTTAAGCTCTATATTTGATTTTCGATCGATCTTTAATCATCCAAAGCATAATATTAACTACAAACATACAAAATACAGTACATCATCAAATATCAAAAACAAATACCTTTAATAGCTATTTCAATTTTAATAATACCCATTTAAATTTTTGAATAAGTATTATTTTGATATAAAAATGTGTTTAAATATCGGGAAAACATCGAGTTTATAGACTTTGACCTAAAACGTATTTAAGTAGAAAATAAATGTAAAAAATAATTTTTCATCATAATTTATTTTTAGTTATCAACAACAGTAATATTCTAACAACATGTTGTATACCCTGAAACGTCACTCAGAATCGTTTTATCGAAAGATATGATTTATCATTGCTCTCAAATTCAATATAGCCACCACCATTATTCCACTCAACTGATTTTTTTTCATATTATTTTCTAAAGTCAAAAAGTATAAATAAAATAATATAAAATAAACTATATAAACTGCTAGGTTAAAAACCAGTATAAGATTAAAACCCAAAATTACTTATTTTAAAACTCGAAACCTCGAAATCCTAAATTAAAAAATGCTTATCATATTTTATCAATCATCAGATTAATAGTAATCTACTTCAAAATTGAAATGTCTATAAAAAAAAAATTGGGTACGGATTTTTGAGTTTTTTTAATTTAATTAGAGTAACGTATTTTTAACGTTGAATAAATTGCTTAGGTCTTCGAACCTAAAATTACCACTTTTAGCTTAGAAACCACAAAATCTAATAATTTTATAAATAGCCCAAAATTGTAGAAAACAATTTATAAATTTTAATAAACGTGAATATATTACTAAATTAAATATTTTATGTAAATTTCAAGATATTAAAACCGTAATTTCAAAATTACGAAGAAATAAAAAATCTTGATTTGATGAAATCGTATTTTTGCCATTTTTCTTAATTTTTTTGTTAGTTTTTAAATACACCCAATAAAAAAATATTGATAAAATCGAAAAATTACCTCTTTAAAGTATCAACTATATGAAATTTTCTACCGAAAACAAAATAAGCTTGTAAAGATTGGAGCACTACTTCTGGTAGAAAATTTGTTAATAGAGAAATAAAATAAAAATAAATAAATATCATTATAAAACCACTAGCTCCCTCGCTACGCTCAGGCATTATAAATTATTGGATTATATAGATTCATAGACAGTAGGAACCGGGAATTTTAATAATGTATATCGATTTAAAACTTTAATAATCATAAATTTAAAAATTATGCTAGAAAATGTATCTTGAATTTTTCACAGGATGAACATTGGCGGAGAGGAGTATTAAGATAAAATCGAAAATTCCCGTATATTGTGAATTTTATCAACAAAAAACTACATATATAACTATTAAAAAAATTCTGAGTCGATTCGATCATTTTAAAGTTAACAGGAAGAAAAAAAAAGGAAAGGCACGTTATGAAAAGAAGTTATTTAATAAAATAATAATTGGTGTTCTTATAAGTGTAAAATTAATACAGAATATTCAAAAATACGCCTAAAATGCCTAAAACGTTTAACTTAAACAAAAATATCGAAAAAAGATGCCTTTGAAGTCCAATCTAGATCAAACTTGCTACCGGGAAATAAAGACTTATATAGGTATTTGATTCAAGTCTTCTGGTTGAATAGTAGTTTCCAAAAATATAAAAATAAACATCATTATAAAACTATTAGCTACCTCACTAGACTCAGATTATAAAAGTAAAGTCCACTGCGACCAACCTTGGAACAGTTAAAACTTTCAAATCCTTTAAATTAAAAATTATTCTTGTACAACACCAGATGTGTCCAATGTATACTTTTTTAATATAAATAATAATTAAGTATCTAAAAATAAGATGAGATTTTTAAAATTAAAAAATATATTTTTATTTAGATAAAAACTGTTGTGGAATTTAAATAATTTAAAAAAAGTAGTTCTTACACAACTAGCATACGTTATGTTATAGACATAAACGAATAAAACGATTTGTTAAAAGTTTCATCGTGAAATTTAATTTTAACTTTTTTTTAATAAAATGTAAATCATATGACTCCCAACTATTTTCAATATGTATAATTTCCTGTTGTGAAATTTTTAATGTTAAAAGTTTACTCTAATAACATTATATTACGTTTTTTCTTCAGTATTTTTAAACGAAATGTGTGTTTTAGGTTTTTTTTCTGCCAACAAACACAAAGAAGGGTGAACGACTACGTTAGTTAGGATAGTATATGGCCGATCCGCCATACCTGATGCGAACGATCTGTTAGCTAAAAGTCTTTTTTTTAAGTAAACATAAATATATTATTCGTGTAAAAAAAACATAAAATACATCACAAATTACTTCACGGTATTTTGAAGACACCATAAACCAACAGTAATCTCCAGCCGACCATTTCATCGTGCTGGCTTTTTATAAAAGTTCTAATATGTCCCGGTGGTTATTATACCTAATACCTAGCCAAAAAATGTTATTAATTTTTACGGCATATTTATAGGTACAATATTATATTTCTTCGGGCCAAGACGATTCAGATAATGGTTATGACATTTCCTTGTCATCGTCAATAATTAACGAAAACATCAAGCAATTTTATGTATATTTATTTATTTAGCTTTTCAAAGAAGATAACGGGCCCCACTAAACAAATTCGTATAATATAATACGTCTATATAATCTATATCTCTATACAGCAAGGATATGTTATAACACTGACACAGTTTGTCAATTTCTATAGATCGTCATATACTTTAATTTATGAACATTTATATCTTATATTTATAACTGCAGAAGTCCAATGTATTGTAATCATATGCTCTAACACTTTCCTAATATAACTGATTAACAACTAGTGTCGTGCGTATATATTTAGACATTCATACATTTAAGTTTAAAAATTAATCGTAAATTTGAGACTGATGTTCTCTACACAATTTCTGACTGTTCTGTAATACATTAGAAACAACAATTTATGAAAATATATAACGTATTATTAATATATTATATGTAATAAAAATAAAAACGATCGAACACGATTTAAGATAATATGGTTGTCCGTCCATCAGCCATAATGTGACCAACGAAGTTAATTTAACATTTGATTGACGTATATCGAGCGTTCCAAACAGTTTAAAGGATAACATTCATTGTCACAGAATATTTTTTGACATTGTTATCATTATCGTATTATAGAATATATCATAGATTATTACTCAATGATATATATATATATATATATATATATTAGTTATTCTGATTTAAATCGATACGAGCGCTAGTAGTACGTAAATCATCTGTTTTATGGTTATGGATTAACATTGTTGCTGTAAAAATTATTATATGCAGATGGGCAACCATATTATCTTGAATCATAGATACGACACACCTAAATTTACCTAAAACTTTTGTACCACTGTACAATGAATGGCAATCACTAACTTAACTTAACAAATCCGTTACAGTCAAATTAATATAAAATATCTACTGTGATATTACAGTTCACCATTTCTCACATTTGATACATAATGCATACCTACTTACTATATATTATTACAATCATTCAATGGCAATTAATCTTAATTATATTTTTAGGTTTTCATTTAAATGAATTATTATTTAATAAATTTAAAACAATTTAATGGTACAAATTCTTATTTAAATTTCTGTGAATATTTTAGATTATTTGCGAAACGAGTTTTAACAATAATATAATGATTTTCTGTAAAATCATCAATCACACAACTTGATTCAACTGCTACATATGTATCTAATTTTGATGAAATAGCAAATTTTATCCGAAAAGTATATTAAAACGGGTAATTTTTCCACATTTTGACGAACACGTAAAGAAAAAAGTTTAATAAGCCCACTCTGCGAGCCTGCTAAATTTCTAGTTTTAAAACTTATTTTAAACAATAAACTTAGTTCCATAAAAAATTCAAAATAACTTGTTTAACTTATTTAACTTGTGTATAGATCTAACTGTAGATTTAACTTTAGTATACTTATATATAAAATCCTAAAAACAACAAAATTAATAAAAATTGTAAATATTATTATTGGTAATCACAGAAATGGAAAATTAGACGGTCTTTAGAAAAATACTGTATTTGAGTTATCTATCTACCTCCCTAGTAACTACGAAAAGCAAAATGTAAGGACAATCAATTGTCAAATCAACGATGTCTGTCATAACTATGTATGAATGAACACAACAGGAATATAAAAAGTCTTTAAACTTAGAAATCTAAAATAGCAAAAAAATAAAAAAAAAATTGAATACTTATTTTACAGATTTTTATAATTTTTTACATATTTAAGTTTTCAAACTTTTTTTTCAAAGTTATTTATGTAGCATGTTACCTATATAAAAACTCGGTGAATTTAAAGAAACAATATTATAAATTACTATCGTTTTATATCCAGTCAATTTATTGTGATCCACTTCGGTCATGTTCTACCTGTATAATATTTATGTATTATAAGCTCTACCATTTCATACATACATATTCTAAAATTCCTATTTGGAGAATAATAAAATTAAATAAGTTAAACGATTTACACGTGCAAACGGACCTCGTGAACTTTTGGGACCGAGACAGGGAATATGAATAATTAAATAAATCTATCATTTACGGATACACCGTAGATAATTAACAGATCCTATGATTCACGGACTCCAACTACACGAACCGAGACGAAAGATTATGATTAAAACAATAGAAACAAACCACATATTGTTTAACTAAGATATTACCAATATAAAATTGTAAATATAAATCACAACTGCAGGCTGTAATAAAGAGTGTGCACTAGGTATTCATTTCATACAAAAACCTAAGACACCGTAAATTAGTGTTAGCATTTAACTCATCCGGACGAACTTCTAAAAAAAGACATCTAATAACCAAACAATCTTTGTGTCACTACACGCTACGTAAATAAGATAACTTTATACTTAAAATAGAAATTTTCGGACAACGTACACCCCAAAAGGGTGAGGTCACAGGTGTCAAGCCCCGCAACCACCGATATTTCAGACGACCTGGGATAATAAGTTACAACAGAATCTCCACTCCGGTGGCTTCTCTTATTACGTATTAACCGTCTATGATGTCTCCGCGGGACTTAGTAGAATTTTGTAATTATTAAACTTAATCAAATTTTGTAAATTATTAAGACTTATTAAAATTAGACTACTAAAAATTAAGAATATTTTTCACTATTCCAATTTTGCGAAATATTGCAATCAATCGTGATCAACTATTACTAATTGTGTGTGTGTGATAAAATTTCAACTTCATATGATGAATTTTATTTTTCCGATTATTTATTTTTACATAACATATTAAAATGCTTCATCCTAAATACATATCTCTATCCCTGGATCGAATCTACTGAAGTCACAGGACACGCAAGTAACATATTAGTTTGTGTTGATATTTGATGATGAGATGTTAAATCTTTGTTTCAGGTTATAATAAATATATTTTATTATTAATGTCAATAAATTTAATATATATAATAGTTATAGATTATAATTCATTTGCATTAAAATATAATCCACTATATTGTGATCGGCATAAAATAATAATATAATAGATCATTTAAAAATAAATATATAAATATAGTAAGGGCGTAAGGTTATTTTAAAATAAATTTTTTAAAATATAAATGTTTAATAAAACTATATAATATACGCTATATATTTATGTATCCTTGGACTTTTAAGAGTATGTATAAGACATTAAAAACAAATTTTGCTTCTTCAAAACGTAAAAAAAATGTAAAATTAATTTAAAATATTTCCGTTTCGAAAAATCCAATAACTCGAAAAGGCTTAATCACGCCAGAAACAAAAAAACAAATAAATTTTACTTAGAAATTATCTTACCGCACGTATATCGCGGTAACAGTGGTATTGTATTTATATATATTCCTTTGGGAATGTAAGAGTCGGAAAATTACTCTATATACAGAGTTTCCACAGAATGTTACTTGAGCGTTTGCCCAAATGAATATTGTCTTTTCCAAAAAAACAACCCCTTGACGTAATATAAAAACAAAATCTCTCCATGAAACATTTCACAAATTATATTTTTGTTTTTTAGTAAACCAATTGTATTAGGTACGAAATATATATGTGTATGTTTTTCTTCTTCTTTTCTTCCTTGAAAATAATCATATTATAGTTATTTTACGAACATCTTGTAGTTCGTATTGCTCCAATTTTAGACGATGTTCATGTCGTAAAATGAAAAAAGATAATAAAAAAAAGATCGTAATTTTTGAATTTCCTCGTTGATTAAAAATTACAAGTGTGTGCCAATTGAAATATCTAAACATGTGGTTTTCATCGTTGATTCTATATTATTATATTTACTATAATAAATGTATACAAAAAAAAATTTTACTTAAAAAAAATATACTAAAACTATTATTACTAAACTGGCTTGTAAATATTATGTTAAGAAGATGATGGTAAAATTATTATTAGTATAGTATGTACTATACATAAATAGTAATATATAACATAACAACCTATATATTTTATAATTGAGTACGAAATATGTAATACTCTAAAACTATAATTTTATATTTTTGTAGTTTCTTAAAAATATATTGAAGATGATGCGATGATAAACTAGAAAGTGGCAAAAAGTAAAATATTTTATTGAAAATATATTCTAGTTTTTCATTATATTCTAAAAAAAACTATTTTTTTTTTTTTTTGCTACCTATAAGTTATGATTTTTATTTGTTATACTATATAAGTTCTATGCTATTCTACAACCTAGTAAATACAATGTGCTTATTCTTCTTCCTCTTTACTTCTCTTCTAAACTATTTGGCTTTGGCCATTCTAATGTTCTTAATTTCTACTCCTGTATTTCCTACAACCTTTTCACTTAAACTTACCTTATATTATATTACTCTTTTTAATACCCCCTTAACTATTTTTCGGTCTTCCTCTTCATATATTTCCTTTAACTTACATTCCTTTTACTGATCTTACTGCTTCTGTTTCTTCTTTCCTTAAAACATGCCCAAGCCATTTCAATCTATTCTCTCTCATTTATATGGAAACCAATCCAATACTAACTCTTATGTACTCAATCTTCTTTAGTCACTCCACTCATCCACCTTAACATTCTCATCTCTGAGCATTAACCTAGTTGATACAAATATTTATAATAATTATGTCATTTTTATTTTTAACATTTTTAACATTTTTATCATTTTCATCATTGAAAAATGAGTTTTTTTTCAAAGATAAGTTTCACTATATATTGTGTATTTTATCGTTAGTTTTTAAATGGAAAAATATAGGCTAAAAGATCAATTTAAAAAGAGTAATGTAAGGGATTGGGGGTTGGGGATTGTGATACTTTAAAAAAAAATCAACCCCCCCCCCCTTTGTATATACGAAACTAACGATAAACGAGTCAATCACATTATGGTTATACGGCTGTAGACTGTATATAATATAATGAATATCTACAATGTTAAATCGAAACAAACGGAAGTTTGATTTACGACATTCGCGTCGTAAATTGCTTTTTACGATTTTTGTTATCATAATACGACCCGACATAAAGCATGTACCATGTTTGCGTTTTACGCAGTAAATATATTCTTTTATTATTACCAACACGCCGCAAAAATTATATTTTGTCATAAAAATATTGATGCGTATCATATAATCATATAACATTATTTTATTTCCCCTACTACGAACCTTATTTTAACGTTAAATATTTATTTTGTATATTATTATTGTGGGTATTTGTATTATTTAAATTTACTTAAATGCAAAATTTTACAATATTTTGAATATTTATATCAATACAAACGCTTTTTTGCTGCAAAGCGTTATTCAGGGTATTTTTCAAAATTCAAATTCAAATTAATATTTTCTCAATTTATTATCTTAATATTTAAAATATAAATACAAAGATAATTTGTTATTATTTTTTTATTGCAATAAAATATACGATTAAAAACCAAGAAAGGATATACTATAGTATATATTATAATAAAATACTAATTTCAAGTATAAAGTCTCAAGTAAAAAAAACTGTTTGTTAGAATATTTATTTCGATACATTAAATTTTTTTGAAAAGATCATCTGAATAACAACATACAACAATAAAAAAAAAAAAAGTGATTAGTATTTGAAATAGCTTATACATTGCCAAATTTCCAATGCAGGACACTATCAATAGTGCGTAAAACATTATTGCAAACAATTTATTTTACTTGAAATTTTTAAATACCTAATTTAGATCTAGTATTACAATATAATATGTACCAACGTAAAATCTTAGAAAAATCCAAAAATATGTCTACGGACTTTGTTGACAATCTATTTTTAGTTTATCAAACTATAAATTTTTTAAATCTTAGTTCACATCTTCAATTATGAATAATATATAAAGTCTCTTTTATACATTCATTACATAAATTAATATGTAAATTAATAAATAATATATTTATGATTAAAGTCTAAACATGTGATTTAAGAATAATGCGTTAGGATAAAAATAAAAGTATTATTTTTGTACAATAATAATATTAAATACGTATATTTATTATGATAATATTATATTTTGCACTATATAAACAGAAAATTAATATCAGATTCCTACAAATTTTATTATGCATACGAGTACGAAAAATATTTATAAATATTAAACATTTATGAAAAAAGCATTGAATATGAGCGTATATACATGTATATTATACATAATACACGACCAGTATAATAGAATAGCGTATACTATTTTTATATTATTTCATTACATATTTCATGTTTGCAGTACAACGGAGAACAACATCGAATTGATTAAAATCTAATTATATTCGTTTTTCGTTTAAGCGTTTATTGCTTAATATCGTGTTAAACGTATATTTAAACGAGTTATGAATAAAATAAAATTTACTTTGGCGTAACTACTTTATCAATTTTCAAAATGATAATTATACCAAACAGTTTTGAAATGTTTTATTTTCCATAAATATAATAGTATATCATATTGTCATTTTGATATATATTATGTATATTCTGTACTTGTAATTGTATATATATATATATATATATATATATCTGTTACAATGATGTTATATCAATTTTTAATGTTATTTTCCATCGCCAGTGGGAATTCTGGTGGTTTTTTTCTTTTTTTGTTAATCGTGTTAATTAATTTATTAAATGAACAATTATGATAATAACAATATTTAAAGGACATTGTCGTTATTTCCCGTGGCAATTTGGCAAATGTTGGTATAATTATTTTTGTACTGCATCGTTTTAAATAGAGAGCCTATAATATTATAATATTCTGGTAAGCCTGCATCGAATGATTTTATTTTTTAACTCAGTTATACTACGCTCATTTTTTCAGATAAATTGTATACTTTTGAATATTTATTTTCAATTTGAAGCGATTACGTATAGTAGTCAGACCAATATTCTACAATACATGGACTCATGTTGCGCCACCAATGCCATTAGACTTATATAAAATTGAAATACTTTAGAGTAAGTTGTATATATATATATACCGATACCTAATCAATACTATATGCGTTTAAATTAGAGGTCTCGTTCTTTTATTGCGAATCTTTTTAAATTTTCTCTAATATATTTTTTGTCAATTCATCGTGGGCTTTAACTTTGAATAGGTATTAATTAGACACCCGGATTTAGAGATTGTTAATGAAGAGGAAACGTATTCATGTGTGCAAAAATTAAGTATTTGCAACGATTCTTAATTGGTACTCGTCGTGATCTATATTGTATAAAATAAAAAAGTATTTTGGAATGATGATTTTTTTTATTTGATATTGTCCAACAGACAATGGTTATTAACATTTATTTTCTGGTAAATAACGTTAAAGTATTTGAAACCTAAAATAACGTTAATCGCAGTCTCCATTAGTGATTCAAACGAATATTCAGATTTAAATTTATAACAATAATTACCTATATGTAATTGATGAATAACGTTAATGACTAGT
Organism: Pemphigus obesinymphae; assembly: GCA_025469235.1. Classification (NCBI taxonomy): domain Eukaryota; kingdom Metazoa; phylum Arthropoda; class Insecta; order Hemiptera; family Aphididae; genus Pemphigus; species Pemphigus obesinymphae. The sequence goes on from JAIPRL010002567.1 coordinate 44,195, forward strand.
AAATAACTTTATTTTCTTTTTAATATAATTGACTGTAACAAAAAATCCGGAGACAGAATATTTAAAAAACATGGAACAAAAACGCACGTATACTATATGTAATAATAAATAATAATCAAAACGTTTTCAACGCCATATATATATATATATATATCAATTCCAAAAGTATTTAATACATGAAAAAAAATTTTTTTTCGGTTAGACTACTACGCTACATATAATAGTACCTACCGAATTAACGTCAGAATATAATGATGTGCAGTATGTGCGATAACAATAACGAAGGGCGTATTTTATGCGACTTGTTTTTATCTCATTTATGGCCGCACCGGTAAACTCAAATTCATTAGACATTAGTTTAGTTAATATTTGCAGCTATAAAGATAAAAATGCTACTAAGACTGTATGATCATTGAGGGGCTAGATGGCTTTTATCAACACTTTTTCGTGTTCTAATGACTGCGCTATTTTTTTTAATGTAGGTAAATACAGATAATTATTTAGTTATCGTTTATAACATTAAAAATTAACCATATCAATGGTAATTTTTAATTTCTAAACAAACATTTCATGATTTAAATTCACTTAAAATAAATGAAATCTCTTTCGTCCACCTATAGGTCCTAGAGAATATGATTATTTCTCTGACTTATTAAACAAAATTTGAAAACATATCAAATGGAATTTTTCGATTTTTTCAGTGACGGATCAGCAATGTAACCATTTATTTTAAATATTCATTAATACCCAGGATTTCTTTTATATTTTACTTTCTGTGAACAGTATACTATTTAGACACAATATAATACAGGGGTTGTTCTAGAAATAATCTAAAGAGGAAATAGTGCACACACCATTGAGTGATGTTTTGCAAAGTATCTATTTGTCTATAATTATATCTATACAATATATTAAATATTATGTGTTTTTTTTTTTTTTTTAGAATTTGGTTGGACGCATTCCCTTTTTGCCTCCCCCCCCTAGTTAAAACCCCGAATGATCTACGTAGTACTCGCAGTAGTTATATTTAAACATCTAAAAATGATTTAGACTAATTTGAAAATTGTAAGGAAGAAAATAACGTTATTTTAGTAATTAGTTCGAACATTAAACAGATTTTATTATTATTATTATTATTATTATTATTATTATTATTGTCTTTTAATTGTTTAATAACCATTACATAAATATACCAAAAACAATTTTTTACAGTTTTATGAAGTTTACTAAAATTTAAATAATGATAAATAGCCACTGGGTACTAAAAAACATAAATTGAATTTTTTCCAAGAAAAATATCATTATTATTATCACAATATTTTTATCAATTGAATCTTTAAATCAATTTATAGGTATTTATTATTTTTTATATCGCTGTAATGTTGATTAGAATAAAACACAAATTTGAATTTGAACAGACTTAATAATTGTTTAAAATTTAATGGTGTAACCTAATTAATTTTTTTAAACACTAATATTTTTTTTAATAATGCATTTATAAAATAACACTATCGGAATATAAAAAAAAATGTAATAAAATATTATTGGTGTTTAAAGTTATTAATTAGGTTACACAATTAATTTTTAAACAATTATTAATGTTTTATAACTTCACAACTTCAGAAGCTCGATGTGACTTCCTCGGTGACTCACATATTCCACATATAGACTTGAAAATTCTTTGAAATTAAAAGCTATAGTTTGGTACCAATTTCAAATTTTTCGGATAACATAGTTTGGCCAACTTTTGTTTTTTGGATTTTGAGGAGAATATATGGACTGGCAAATTCTCGCAAATAACTTGCAAAATATTGGCGCATGATTTATCCTATTTCAAAATAGTGAGTGGGCCAACTTCACGGATATAGTTAGTCACACGGGTTGTTAGATATTACCACGTCCGGTAAACCTGGTAGTCAGCGTGTTGCCGATTGCTGTGGTTGATAACCGTGCTTGGTGTTTTTCGCCGGAACAGTCGCACAACTGTTCGCGGAGTCGGCAGAAATAGGTATTGTTTATGGCAGAGATTGACATTATATATATATGTGTACATATGCATATTATACTATATACTGCTATCAATATGGAATTCCCGCTGTACTTCCACACTCCCCGGGTTTATGGATACCAAGATGTTCATTACGAATAAATTGAACTAGGAATTAAGTCGAAGACAAACACATGAAAAAAGTTATCTTAAAAAACTGGCATATGACATAAAAAAATTAATAAAAATTTCAAAAAATGAAATGTATTTAGGTATAATAATAAAAAGTTTTAAAAGCCGACCATTAAGGTATGGACGCACTTCGTTCGTTGTGTAGGATATTGCTGGTGGATATATTGGATATCTTGCACAAAAACGATGCTGAGCGGAGCTCGATGTAATATATAATATATACCTACATTTAAAAATACAGTTAAAAACTATATAATGTCACCACCATATCACATTATATTATTTCAGTATATACCCATTATCCGAATAAATATTCCGGTTTAGCCAGATACACTTTTTTGTTAAATTACAATCACTTAAAAATCGCACTCTAGTAGCCAACAAATAAAATGAAATATAAAGCAAATAAAAATATTGGCCAATTTAAATCGCTTAAGGCTATATATATATATATAGTTTATAGTATATATGTATGTCTGTATGTATACACTGTATACGTATATATACAGTTTATGACAACACAGTATGGAGGGAAGTTTTTCTTCTCCCCCAAGGAAACTATTGGAAAAAATCGAAAAATTCCATATATAAAATACCGTCTAAGGTGGATTATCCACCGATATTTTACCAACTTCAACGTTCCCTCCAGTAGACCATTTGCTTTAAGAAAAATAAAAATAAAAATAATAAAAAATGAACATCATTGTAAAATCAATAGCTTCCTCGCTACGCTCAGAACCCAAAATCTCTTTTTAAATTCGGAAATCAAATATAAAACGTATAGGTACGTCGTTATGATAACAGAACGTTACGGCGAAGGAATGAAATATTCCACTAAAACAGACGGATAACGAAATATGTTATCATAATAATAGGTCCATATATAACTATATAACTCAGATAGCCCATTTTTGATTTCAAGATACACGGTTTTTGTCGAATCACATGTTCTTTTAGACACTGATTAATCTCTCTTCAACCGGTTCAGAATCTTTTCGGAGAGTCGTTGTTGAGCCTTTATCACACCGTCATTATTAATGTCCATTGAATACACCACCAGTTTGTAATTTAATAATATACGTTTTGAGATGCTGTTTGTAACAGCTTGTTATTTGTTTTCTATTCGAAATGATAATTACTAGACTTGCATATGATTTCGTAGCCTATAATACAGGATTATAAATTATGTGGTCAGAACAATGGGCGTTGCTTTCGTTCAAAAAACACAGATTCATAATTTGTACATAATATATATTTTTAATCATGATATAATCAACGAGATATTATGTACCCGTGTAAAACAATATAATAAACATGGTATAAAAATTAATTTATATAGATATAGGCGGTGAAAATTTTACCTATTTGAAAACCCAGCGATGTTTGATGAAAAAAAATTTCAATATATAGCCCAAAAATAATTGAAAGTTTTTAAAAATATTGTCACATATCAAGAAATTGTGCATACCGTAGTTAATACTGGACTCGACGTTAAATTTTCTAGGACTATTTTACCCGAGTTACAACAAAACAACAATATAAGATTCAACAACACGTTTTGTACTTGTTATACAATTGTACGTCATAGTGGTTTAAGAGCAAAAACACCTATTATAAAATCAAAAGAAGACAACATTTTGGAGGGAATGTCATATCGTCTTTTCAATAATAAACTAAATATTTAGCATACAATCTAACATTCAAAAATATTTTTTTTTAAGGTTCTTAAACGGCTATCACATTTTTTATATGCATTATTTGATGAAAAAGATATGACATTCACTCCAAAATGTTGTCAACTTTCGATCACATAATAGGTGTTCTTATTCTAAAACCACTGTGAAACAAATTATGGTAATTCTGCGTACACATGCTTTACACAAGAAATCGGGGGGGGGGTATCACGTTCTTTTCACTAATAAGTGTTTCCAAATTTATTCAATAAATAAATAACAATTTTTTTTTTTTTCATGAGAAAATATATTTTCTAATCAAAAAAAAACGTTTCTGCCACCTCTCAACCACTGACACCGAATACCGATCGTCTCCGGGTGTTCTCTCTCTCGTCGCGCGGCCGTTACAATGCCAAAGTTTCCGCGTGTGCCAAACGTTCATACGCTTTTTGTTTTGCATTTTCCACGTTTTCCAATATTATTTTTTTACCGTGCTTGCGAAGTACGGCCGATGTATACAATCGGTGTGATCAATTTTCGATCAAAGTTTAAAATGCTTTAAACTCTTAATTAAGTAATAATAGATTAATTCTTGCCTATTTTTTTTTTTTTTATTTCAGTTACTACTCTCTTTATATACAGATTTTTGCTTAACACTTTCTATTATTAATCTTCTCATATATTATCAGATCCGTAGCAAGATTTGATAGCGCCCTAGGCAAAGAACCGAATTTCCGCCCCTAAATTAGTAATAAGTAAAGATAAGTCATCAATTTTTTGGAGTTGCGCTCCCATTCCTTAAAAATTTAGTTAATAAGCAAAAGAAGAAAGTCATCAATTTACTTTTACAAAATTTTTCCCATCGAATTTTCGCCCTCCAATCTTAAAAATTTAGGGATAGATATTACTGAATTTTGATTTTTGCACCCTTGGCTTGGGCCAGTTTCGCCAAGCCCTTGCTATGGCTCTGTAGATTAGTCAAATCTTCCTTAATTAGTCTAATTATTTCAAATTTTCTGCTTTTATTATTTAGTTAATAGGTTAAAATCTTGGCTGAGATTTAAAATGGGCGAAGATCGATTAAGATAGGCTACACGCGTTATTTTATCGTAAAAACTGTTTTGTGCGAAAAAATTGTTCTTGAGCTGTAGTTGTAATTAAAAAACTAAATTTTGACATAATTTTGTGGAAAAAAATATCTATATTCTACTGCAGTCTTTAAAAAAAAAAAACATGAATACTGAAAAAGTTAAGTATTCATTTTGTAAAAACAATTTTTTGGGAGATTTTTACAGATGGCATAACATCTATTATACTTGTGATATTCATTAAAGAAAAATGATGGTAGAATACAGATAATTTTGTTTTGCAATATTGTGTCAAAATTCGGTTTTTTAATTACTACAGCCCGGGAGCAATTTTTTTCAGTTTTGTTAACAAATATCGTGATTACACAACAATAAAAAGTAGTACTGACACAGATATATTTTTAAATTACTTTTAAAATGCACTTAAATATTTTCAAACTATAAGATTTTTATTTCTCTGAAATTTCCTAAAAGTTGCCTACACACCTTAAAAAATGTATTGTGTAGCATCCTCTTAACGGGGTTGGCATTACTCAATATTCATAATTGTATTACAATAAATGTTAATGATGAAATTGATAAATTTTCAAATACTAAAAAAAGAAATATAGAAATTGTTTTGTAAATAAAATTGTGTTTTATTCTATCATATGCTAACATATATATATATATTTTTTTTTTTTTTGTAGGGGGTTCCTTTTCCTCCCCCCCCCTGTGGTGAATTCTAAAATATACCACTGAATAACACCCGTAAAGTTAACGGCCCAAAGTTAACAGTTTTTCAATGAGACCATTCCAAGAAATTTGTTGGTTATTTGTTGGTAATTTTTAACTAAAATAACTCAAGTACTCCAATAAAATAGATTATTTAAATATATAAGTATGAAAATGATTAAAAACGAATTTTTAATTATTATTTATAGAGGTGGTCAGTAAGTAGTGACTACAGTGATTATTTAAAATGTCCCTTATTTGTTTTAAATGTACACCATTTCTTATCTACGAGTATATACGAGTAGAGTAAATAGGTACCTAATTGTTAAATTTCAAAAATATATCATACCATTATAATATGCTAAATTATAACACGATGATAAGATATTATTTAATAGTTGCATAATATTATAGTCTCCCGGTATTAATGCCATTTTTTTAGTAAAATATCGTATTATATAAACGAACAATAAAATAACAAAACGAATGTTCTTTCGGTAAGATAATTGTTTTCATAATAGTTTCCTTTTATGTCTATATACTTTTTCTGTCGATGATCTGTTCTCTCTAACACTTCTAAATACCTAATAGTTTTCATCTTGCTCTAAATAGGCGTATACATATGCGATGAGCTCTTCGTTAAATTAAAATATTTGTCCTTCGAACTAAATTTTGAGATTAAGAAACAGCAAACAGTTTAAGATCTAGTAAATACGGTAGATGGTTTATCATTTTTTTAACTACAATTCTTGAATTTTGCAATGGAAACAGCTGAAGTGTGAGCTGTTTCGTTATTCATCTTCAAATATGGTGATGGTTTTTTTTTTTTTCGAATTTTCTGATTTTAGCTTAACATATAATGAATGTACAGCACACCCTCATTATTGTTTTACCTCTTTCAAAATAGTCGATGACCAAATTCAATGAAAATTCCAAAAAACCGTCGATATCACTTTTCCATTGGATGAAACTCTCTTCACTTTCTTTGGAACATGCTCACCTGCCGCGGTTCACTGTTTTAATTGTTACATCGTTTTAGAAGTGTATATCCCAGGTTCATAAAAAGTTACGAATCGACAACAAAAATCATATTCGTTTAGTTTAAGCTGCGAGAGAGCAGATTTAATTTGTGTAAGCGCATCGCCTTTCAAATTCAATAAATATATTAGTACGATATTCAATTTTTGCTTTTTTACAAAAAAAAAAAAAAAAAACTAACATTAACTGATACAAACGACTATCGAGCCACAAATATGCGTCAAAAATGACTGATTGTTTCCCAGCTGGTACATACGATAATATATACGATTGTATATATGATTTTTTTTTTTTTACAAAGACTATCATCATGTTAAAACTAAAAACTCATCGGATTACCCCTGTATACAAGGTGAACCGTGGAAAAGGACAATATAGACTGATATAATGCGCTAGCGTCATATTAACATCGAACCAGAAAATTATCGTTTTTAGCATGACACGGTTTAATTTATATAGATTTTTCCGTCCATGTTCGAATATAAAGTTTTAGTTACGAGCTTACGACTTACGACCCTGCAAACGCCGAACAATTGCAAATATTTACGTTTTACTTACATGATCCCGACCATTAAACATATTATACAAACTATAAAAATCCATTATCTAATATGTTACCAATTATGTATATATATATATATATATATATATGTGTGTGTGTATAATGTATATTTTTTTTTTTATGAAATTTCAATTTTATTTAAAATACAATACAGACAAATTGTACACTCTGACGGTTTTCAAAAGGAAATAATTCCCAAAAAAACCTTTTTTCTCTGCCTCAAAATAACTAAGGACGACCCTTTAATTTTTATTTCCTTGACAGTAAATAATATTAATAGTCCCGTTCGCATATTATATATATATATAAATATATACGTATTTAACGGTACCGCCCTAAGTCAGTGTATTTTTTCTAATATTATGACTTTCTATTCGGTGGTGGAATGCGTATATCCGTGTCTGCCGAATACCTAAGATATTTTTTCGAGTTCAACGTGCATTTAAACTGCTCCGACCATTCCACAGAAATATCCGCAAATACCGACGCCGACCTCGACGTCCGTTCTCGTCCCGTTCCGCTCGAATATTTTAAATTTCTGCGAAAATACTGCAAACATAATAATATAGTAAATGCGCATCAAATAGGGAATTTCATTCAAACAATTAATGAACGAAAATCGAATTACACATTTCCAATCACAAATTATGGTTGGTCGCTTTTCAGTTCACTATTTTTCTTGTATACGGTGAATTCATCGTAGTATTCAAATGCATTGTTTTGAAATTTGATTTTATATGATAAAAAAAAAAAAAAAGTACGAACAATAGATATAATATAATTCAATATTCCAAATTGCAACATAGGTCACTGATATAGTAATATCATAGTCTGGTTTCGTCCTTTGCCAAAGTTTGTAATTATTGTATAGCTGATAAATTACTATTTAGACTCTATTCAAAGGAACTTTGAAAAGTTTCTAGAATTCGGAATGGTGGTGTTATAATAGTTTTGCCGAAAAAAAAAAAGACTAATTCGAATGGATCTTTCGTGTATAAATTATCAATTATTAATAGTGATATGAACAATAATGCTCGTAAGATAATAATATTTACAATTTATTTTATTCAAACTTTAATCATTTACTTACTATTTGTTATCGACGCAAATGTACGTTACTTTATACCTACATACTTATAAATAGAAAATTTATGATCAACTTTTTAAAAATAATTTTTGAAAATTATATATGAAATGTATTCACACACAATGTACATTCAACCAAATAACATTACATAGGTTTAGCTTAATGAAATATTCGTATACACTTATACTCGAATTTAATATAATTTAGCAGCGTTATTAATGCGTTATGTTATATTATTTTCATGTTACATTCAAGAATTCGTTAATGGATACTTCTTACGTTAAAATAATTGCATTAACATCACAAGAAATATCCTTTTTGACGAAATTGAATTACTCAAAGTACAGTTAAATAGTAGATAGGTATTTCAAATTTTAATCGCCCGATGCAGATACTTTTTAAAATCAAATTTTAATATTTAATTGTGCATTCCTTATTTAAAGGGATAACACGACTATTCTTGGCACAAGATAGTGTTGTATCCATTAATATAAATTTGAAAGCAATATAACAATTTACCCCATTTAAAAGAATATTCTAAACAGACCTTGGTTTTATTAAATTATATACAGATAATGCTTATGTCTTTTATACACATTTTTAAAATTTGAAGAACTGGTGAAAATAAATATACAAAAAAAAAAAAAAGTTGTATTTGAGAATCTATTGGTTTTTAGTTTTATATCAAATATACTATAGTTTTAAAATATATTAAGTAGAATTATGAAAAATTATTAAGATTTAAGTTTATACCTGTCTATATTTAAAATGTCATACATTTACGATTTACATCATATTTATTACCGAAGTCTTTGAAATTAAATTAACAAATTTAGACAAAAAAAAAAAAAACAAATTAAATACTACTAAAACAATAAACTACAATAGGACTATTTATTATTTATAAATAATGAATAGACTAAACAAAATATAAATTTTCTAGAAAATTACTAAAAATAAATGCTGAAAATGATCTCTCTAAAGAATCATATGTGTCTAATTTTCAATCAATAAATATGAAATATAATATAAAAATAAAAATAAAAATGAAAATGAAAATCTAAAAATATTCTACAAAAATTAATATAGATTCTTCAATCTTTATCCCATTCAATAATTAAATTATAAACAAAAAAACTGTTCAGATACAGATGGTGAAACTTGGTAAACTTCAAATAAAATTGAAAGTTTCAATTGTTTGTGGAAACATTTATTTTTAATATTGTGTAAATATTTATTTTTATTTTTATTTTTCTGTCTGTAAATTATATACGTTTTGTAAACTACTCAATATTTTCTCAACTTTTGAAAACTACTTCACGCTAAATTGAATTAAACTTTCTATACTATTATTTTCAAGTTTAATATAAACGTTTAGTATAAAATATGTGAAAATAATATTATATTTTATTATTTATTATTTTATTTTTAAATAATAATAATTGCACATTTCTATGCGCATAAACTTTAAAATAAAATATAATCGTGAAACAAAATATTTATGACCTAAGTATATAGTATTAATGTTATAATACCGTTTATATAGTTAATAATATTGTGTACCTTACATTATTTAATACTTTCAATTAACAGTTCTATTGTAATTTTTAAACATTATCACTGCTGGAAATGGCACATTTTTTTTAGTGATTTAAAGCTTTAAATCAAAACAAAATTACGCAGTACTTCCAATATTTACATTTTAATTTTGTAAAAATACCTTATGTTCCCGTTTTTTCCGTCCATCTACCCAGCTGTTCTTTCTATCAATTCGTTATCACAGTTACTAAAGACTTTGTTGATTTGACCATCGCGATTGACTGTCTTTACAATTGATTCATCGTAGTTGTTAGGGATGTAGAAACTAACACACTCAAAATGTATATATTTTCCTAACGTCCTTCCGTTCATACTTATGACTCGTTTTCATTGTTACTAATATCACTATTTAAACTTTTTATTCGTTATAATAGTTATACATTATAATATGTTATATCAATATTATATTATTAATAATAAATTAATAGTTTTTAAAAATCAAATTTTTATAAACATTTACATTATGAAATAAGTTTATAAATTGTATATTATAATAAATTAACTAAAATATACATATAGAAACCGGGAATTTAACACGCTCGCAATGTGGACTTTTCCTAATTTTTTTTCAATGATTATTTTCATGTTTCTAATAATATTGATTATTTAATAAAAAGACGACTCTCTCCAGAAAAAAGAGCGCGGTAAACTCAAATATTTTGCTTTTAAATTTAAACCACTAAAAAAAATGTCCCACTTCCAACCCTATTAACGGTAAAACATGAACATATACCATGATATAGGTTAGGTAATAATTCCAAATTGATATTTTTATTAAAAAGTCAAATAGTTTTGCATTCTAAAATATATACCTGGTGTATAATCTGAAATTCTTATTAATATTATTATTATTTTATGAATTACCTTCATTGTTAAGTGGCTATTATTATCATTAATACTTAATAGTATAAATAACAAAAAGTTCTATTGAAAATTTAATACTCGATTTACTTGACTTTATAAAAACTTCTTCGATTATCACGCGTATTCAATGGGCATTATCTTACGCGCAATATAGTTTCAAACGATTTCACTGACAACTGCATAAAGGTTTTCGAATAAAATCAATTTAATTTGCTGCACATAGAAAGAAAAAAAAGCACTTTTAAAATTTTACACAAAATTAATAATTTATAAATTGGTTATTGTAACTTAAAAAACATTAAAAAGGAAATACTCTATGAAGTGGAAACACTTAACTCGTCGAGTAAGATACTGATAGCGGATATATTAAATAAAACGATTTTTACCAAAACTTGGTGTAGTATACATAACTATAACTATCGAAAAACTTTTAAAACTCATGGCTTTACCCATATTATCAACTCAGAAAAAGGGTTCTTCACGTAGAACATTTCCGTTCTCGACATTATATATTAGTCCTTTTATAGAATGAAAATATGAATTAAATATTGGTAACTAACATATTTTATTTTTAGTATTGATATAACTGAAAAATAATTTTGTATTTTATTAATAATTAAAAGGTTATATTTAATGTAAATAATTTTACTATAGAATGAATAGGTTTTGTTTGTAATTTTTTTTCCAATCACAACATCATATTTTAATTTTTATTTATTGCTCGTCTTATAATTGAAATGTAATTTTATATTTTTATTTTGTGAAATTAAACCTTGTGGACTTTTAATTATAGTTTCGTTGATTATTATTGTTCATTGAGAAAAAAAATATTATTTTAAACTTAAAAACACTCTCCAGTATAATTTGTTATTTCTAGTTGAAATCTTTTCGTTTTGAGACAACGATGTATTATTTCAGTAATATATAGTAACCATATATATTACACTAAATTTCATAAATTAATATATTAAGTAATAAATATATTATTTAATGAATTATAAACAGTCAATAATGTGTGTTTGCAAAGTTTTAATTACTTTAGAATTAGAGCAAAAATTTACATTGAAGTCTGATGGAAATATACTTGAAAAATGTATTTTAAATATATAATTGGAACCTTTAAAGTATTTTTTTTTTTTAAATAATAAATAAAAACTTTTAAAATGTATTTAAAATACTATATGAAATACTCTTGAAAAAATTATTTAAAAAATATTCAGAATACTTAAAAAGTATATTTGGAATATTACCCAATCTGTTTTTTTTATATTTTCCCGTTTATAAAAATTTTTTAATTATAAACGGTAATTATCTAATATTTAAAAAAAATATTGAGAAAATCAAAAGTTTTCCAACCCAGATAACGATTGGAACATACATAAATAATTTAAAGAAAAAAACATTATGATATCGTATATAAAATATTTTATAAACAAATATTGTACATTTAATATTTCAGACATGTGTTAAAAATATATTCAATACAATATTTAAAATAACACGAAACGAATATATTGCGACGTTATTTTTTGAACAACATTAACAACACAAGTGACTATTCTAGGTCATTAAAACCAAGGGTAGATATTTACCACGTGCGATACAGATAAAAATTTATATAAAAACTGAATTACCGGCTTCATCCATGAACATTTTTACTCAAAATCCTTTCAGGTGTCTAGGTTATTAAAGGGATATCTCTGAAAATGTCAGATTTCTACGACCAATAGTATATGGGCAAGGCGTTACATACAAATTGGAACCAACTGCCCCTTTTCCTTCTTAAAAGCCGAAGGTCGCAAATCCTTTCTTAGATGGTCTTTATAAACATGCCATTAAATAAATACCTTTTAAGAATATCAGCTTTCTACAACCAGTAGTTCGCGTTAAATAAAAATGTGTGTGTGTTTAATGTCGAAAAATGTCTTAGATTTTAATATTTATGTATATTATGTATATTTTATAATTACTACAGTAAATTGAACAAGTCAGATGACATTTCGGTATACATTAATAATTTAATTCAGATTAATTTTGTATAGTTAGAGATAATCGATTGTTGTAATTCATTACATATTCAATTTTCAAATAATGATACATTATCATATTTAACGTATATATATATATATATATCGATCAACTAGTTTAAATCAAATTATTTTTATAGAAATCCTAGATAATTATTTACATACTTTTAATGACAAGACCTCTGATATTTTTTTTGGTGATATTAATATTAATTTTCATGTTGTAAATAATTATTCAGTTAATTATCAAAATATTCTTAGTTCATATGGTTTAAATCTGGCATTAATGAAAATCTTCTTGCATTGGTCATATATTTTTTAGGGGTGCTAATTTTTATGCTGTCACAAATGGATATATCTATAATAACAATATAACCGACCATTATAGTACATTTTAAGCGTAGCGAGGAAGCTTATGGTTTTACAATGATGTTTATTTTTTTTTTTTTTTTCTGTAAACACTTTTTCTACCAGAAGGAGTGCTCCGATCTTTACACTCATACCCGGTTTCCGGTAGAAAATTGCATCTAGTTGGTACTTTTAAGAGGTCATTTTTCGATTTTCATAATAGTTT